>OY744478.1:1922013-2018014 GCA_963556175.1 Tipula confusa
TTTATATATATTTATATATATTTATATATATTTATAAATATTTATATATATTTATATATATTTATATATATATTTATATATATTTATATATATTTATATATATTTATATATATATATATATATATAAATATATTTATATATTTATATTTATATAAATATATTTATATATATAAATATATATAAATATATTTATATATTTATAAATATATATAGTTATATATATTTATAAGCAATGCGGCGCGATCTTCTTCACTCCAACAATTTCTGATGGTGGCTGTTTCAAATTGTAGCTTGAATATTCCAAATCATTTTGTTCCATCAAAAGTTGAAGGCTTTAATTTGACAGCACTGCTTGACTTAATATTTGCGTTGACGTATTTTTGGCTTTTATATCCAAGATTTTTCGTATAGTGCTTCTACTTTTACTTCTAATTTTCCAACTTTAAGATCAAGAGTAACGGTAATTTCTCGAAATTTCTCATCAAGAAATTATTGTTTGTTTTGTTCTTCTTTGGATTTTGAATTTTTCTCTTGAAATTCTTCGAGACGATTGCTTTGTTCCTCTTGACAATTCTCTAGTCGATTTCTTTGTTCAGCCGTTATTTGTCGCATGGCTGACATCAACAGTGCCATATCAAAATTGTTCATTCACTTTGTCACCAATTGTTACGTTTTTGTCTATTACAGGATCGTTTCACTGAATTCTATTTGCTATATATTCGCTAGTAATAATACTACTTTATAGAAGTCTTTAGGCGTAACTCTAGAGAAATCGTAACAATAAAAATTATGTTTATTTCTCATAATCGTTAAAACGGATATCTTGACCTCGCTCATTCAATTTTCTGCCGACCTTTAAAAGGGGTACATTTAAATGAATTAAAAATTTAAGTAGCGACAAGGTATCTTAATGCAATAATTATAATTAAGCTTAACCTAAAAATGATTTATTTAATTTTATTTTGTTTTTTTGACTAGGAGAACTTTCTGAGGATTTATAAGCCCAATAAGAACAAAACTTGTAACTTTTAAATATATAGTATTAAGACCCAAAACCTTCGTGTAGATAATAAAACATGGTCAATTGGACTTTAAAATGTCTTAAGCGGGTGTGTCCATGTTGCCAAGTGGATGTTTTTATGAGAAAAGGCTAAAAACAATAAGATCGTGTGATCGCCATGATTTTTACCGCAGCTCTAGTTGTAAGTCATCAATCAATATTCAGACGTTTTACTCCTATATGAATCCCATTAGATCATCTAAATTGTTGTAAAATGCGTCATTATGTTTATGTTGACTAACATCATTGGGCACGTGAATACAAATTGATCAAAAAGCTATACAATAAGAGAAGATGAACCTTCACTAAGTTTTGCAAGTGATATTAAAACCGAATTAAAAATATAAAAACAGGTTGACAGGAAATCACTGCCATCTGCATTCAAAAAGTTTTTCAAGTTCAATATACGTTGAATTTACATAATTTAACAGTTAAAATTGAGACATCTTTTCAAAAACGTTGTGTAAGCTAAAGTATCCAGATATCGCTGTAGCTTTAAGAATCTTATTTGCAGTTAATAACAGTTTTACACAAAATAGACCTACTGTCTTCGACTGTAAAAAACGCCTAGGCGAAATGGAAATTACGATTTGGAACTTGTGACATAGGTAGCATTTTTAGATTACCTTGTTTTTCCAATCTGTGTGTTTGCCAGCTAATGCTGCAACCAGCTTCCAGGAGTATTCGTTTTTGTGGTTTATGTATACTACGATATTATTATAATTAATATTATTTTGTATAATTTACAAACCACCAACAATTTTCACTTACTTAAAAATAAAAAAAATAATTATTTTGTATTTTATTTATTTTTATTTACTTTAAAAATTACGACTAGTTTCGATCTTGTAAAGATCATCGACATATAATATTTGAAAGATTATAAAGCTTTCGCTACTAAATTAAACACCGATGGGTTTGAATGGTATACGTATGAGAACAAAAGTGATCGCCCAATCAAAGTAATGGCAAGGGGGCTCCACTAATCTTGTCTTAAAGAAGACATTATGGAAAAACTAACACGTAAAGGTTTTAAAATTAAAAATGCAGTCAATATCATCAAAAAAAAAAGAAAAAGGAGATTACCGAGCGAGTGGCTCAGTGGTTAGCGCTGTGCCGCTTGGAGCGGGAGGTACCGTGTTCGAATCCCAACAGGGGCAAGATGCAAAAGGGAATTTTTCTCACGAGATTACGATCGGTGATATTGATAAACACAACAGACCCCCTATTGGTATGCAGAACTCATGGGCCGATCCATCTTCCATCGTGGGTACAGGGTGACATGGAGCTATGCAATGCGCAGGTGGTATTCTGTACTTGTGTGAATGGGTTAAGTGAATTGTGTGAATGTAAATAAAGTATTGATTATAAGTTAGCCTATAAGTTCACTGCTTGATCAATACTTTAATTTAAAAAAAAAGAAGCAAAACAGCGATGGTAAAATTGAAATTATTAGAAGAAGACTTCCACTGTATTACTTCGACAATAAAGAAACTAGACAAATTAATAACATAAATGCAATTCTCTACCTGAGTTAAAATTGAGCCACTGAAAAAATGAGTAGACTAATTTCAGTGCAAGAAATGCCAGGATTTTAACCATACTCAAAAATACTGTTATCGTGAATCTAGATGTGTCAAAAGCGCAGGGCTTGTCAAATTAATGAAACTTCGCCTCCAAAATGTGTCAATTGCAAAATGGATACCCCGCGAACTATCGAGGATGTGAAGTTGCAATAGAACTACAAAAGATAAGAAATAAATCTCGTAATCCGAAACAAAACCATGTTAAATATGTACAAGAAGACGAAAAAGAGAATCGTAACAAATAATAATGTGAGAGCACAAAGTGAACGAGTCAGTACAAACTTGATTTACACTAGAGTAGCCCAACAAAAAGATCGAAGACAAGAAAAAATAGACCTAGTTGACAAGATGTATTCAGAAATCTAGAAGCTCTCAATAAGCGATTAGTTACACAAGAAGAAGTTCTTCAAAGAACACTTGGAGAAATTTAATAACAAAATGAATGGGTTGAAAAAAACCTTGATAAAGGGTTTATCAAAATATAAATTATAAAATTAAGAAATGATTAAGACGATGAGAATAGTAGCTTGGAATGCAAATGGGTTATTACAGCATATTCAAGAGCTAGAAATATTTTTATTTTAATCCTACAAAACATAGATATATGATTGATATCAGAAACTCATTTAAAAAAATCCTCATATTGTAAATTTCATGGGTATACCGTTTATCATGCGCTACATCCTGAGAATAATGGTTCAGCTATCTTTGTTAAAGATAATATCCAACACAATGAAGAACTGAAAATTGAAAAATTGCTCATGCAAGTCGCAATAATTAAAGTGGATCTAAGTAAAACAAAAAGTAATAGCATCTGCAATATACTGTCCACCTAGATACAACCTCAAACAAGAAGAGTGCATTATGTTCTTCAAAACATTTGGAAGTAAGTTTTTTATTAGAGGCGACTTTAACGCAAAAAATATCTACTGGGGATCACGGTTAACAACGACTAAAGGGAAGAGGCCTTTGGCTGCCGGTAAAAAATTAAAATACGAATTCCACTCAGGCGGTACACTAACGACAGATTTCAACTACCGACAGATATCAATAAGCTCCCAGATCTTATAGACTTCTTTGTAACGAGGTATATCAGAGAATTATATCCATGTAGAAAATGGCTCGAGTCTTTCATCGAATCATTCACCAGTTATAATGACGCTTAGCCAAACAACAATAAAAAAAGAGGTTAAACCCAAATTAACAAATAACAAAACTAATTGGAATCTCGAACTTTTATACAGGAGAAAACTAATCTTCAAGTCCCAATACGTAATACAGAGCAATTAGAAGATGAACTAGACTAACTCATAGAAAATATTCAAAGTGCCGCTTGGAATAGTACTCCTACTCATATAAGGGAAACTAATCAAAACGTTATATATCCCAAAACAGTGAGAAATGATTAAAAATAAAAGGAAAGCTCATAAAAACTGGTAAAGAAATCGAATACCGGAAGCGAAGAGACTGTTTAATAATTTAGTCAATAAATTAAAAGCTTTAATAAAGGAGATTAAAAACCAGTCAGTTAATAAACACCTAAATAATCTTACAGGACAAAGAGACTCAGACTATTCTCTATGGAAGGCAATCAAGGCTCTAAAAAGACCCAACCTACAGATCCTTCCAATTAAAAACAACGATACTTGGACTAGAAATTCCAAACAAAAGGCAGATTTATTTGCAAATCATCTAGAGCAGACAGTTCAACCATATCCAAAACAATCGGCAGAGGAAGATATTATCCCAGCTGACAAAATTGATGAGCACGGAATAAGACCTATAACAATGCATTAACTAAATGGGAAACAAAGAACAACTTAAACTTTAAAAATATTAAATACGTACCAAGACCAAAAAAAATATAATACGTACCAAAAATCTTCATATAGGCCTATATCTCTGACTGAAACTAATAATATAATAAAGAAACCTTATTCCTGCACATCAATTTGGTTTTAGGGAAAAACACTCGTTTGATAAGGTATGACATCAAGGGCTTGCTTTCAAACTGCAACGGGATCTGCCGAAGCAAATTTATGAGCTATTGCAATCGTATATTTCAGACACACTTTCGAGTAAAGTATGAGAATGAATACTCTAAACTAAAAAGAATAACAGCAGGAGTACCCCAAGGTAGTGTCCTCGGGCCCATTCTTTATCTCCTATATGCAAGAGACATGCCCAATAGTGATACAACTATTATAGCAAAATTTGCTGATGATACTGCTATATTAGCGTCAGCACAAAACATAACTGATTCTACCAACAAACTGCCGAGAACCACTAACAAAATTTGCAATTGAACAAAAAATGGCGTGATAAATTGAATGAAATAAAATCAACATGTGTAAACTTTACTAATCGTAAAGTTTACACATGTTGAGCGTATGAGAGTTGAGCGTATACCAATAATGATCAATTCACAAAAAGGACAATATACAAACACGGCTAAATACTTAGGTATGACCTTGGATGCTAAACCAAGGCGAAAGGAACTTATTGAAAAAAAGAATTAAACATCGAATTCAGGAAAATGCAATGGCTTCTAGGGAGACACTAAGAGCTCTCAATTCATAATAAGCTTCTGCAATATAAACAAATCCTGAAACTGGAATGGATTTAAGGCATATAACTCTGAAGTCGTGCTAAGAGAACAAATATCAAAATAATTTAAATGTTCCAAAATAAAATACTATGATCCACTGTAAATGCACCGTGGTACTTTTGAAACACATTAGAGACTTAAAAATGGAGTTTCTCGTGGACGAGTTTAATTATCACGCAAGGAAACACTTTCAACGCCTGCGTGAGCATGCAAATCAGGACATACGTCGTATGATGACCAACATCACTATAACAAGAAGGTTACAAAGAACCAAACCATTGAACCTACCGTGATCTATATGACAGAATAATAGCAGCGCAAGAAATCTACTGAGGAATCATTGTAACCTGGGATTAATTCCAATAAATGTATAGTAATATGCAATGTAAATTACTAAATTAGTAAACTACTCAGTCGAAATAAAAAAATTAACTTGAATTAAACGCCCTGGTTGTTATATTTGAACAAAACGCCTAGTAAGTACTTGTTTAAAGCACCTAGGCGTTTTTCACGTTGGAAGGATGTCGGCTTAACAATTGCTGTCAGAACTAAAGATTCCTATGAATTATTAAAATGAAAACAATGAAAATATGGCGATAGCGATCCATCAAAGCAAAACTGATGTTCAAAGCGATGGTCACAATTATGTGAAAGTTAGACTCTGTCAGATGAGTGTAAAAGATGTTAGATGACATGTAAGGGAAAAATAAATTTGTAAAAACCACATCCTAAAATACGACTTTAGACCGCCACTAAAATGATTAGTAAACAATTTAATGTCGGTAATGTCATGAACTAGTCGAGCAGCGATTACACGGGATTGGTCAAATTACTCTTGCAAGTGAGAACATTTCATAAAATATCGTCGAATTTATATCCAATGTCAAAATTTCAGTAAATGATACAAAATATTTACTGATAACAATTAAAACTTTTCGGGACTCCGGAAAATATAATATTCAAAAATAAGTTTTGGTGTTCAAAAGAAATTTTATTTTCACAATTTCAGCGATACAATTTTAACGGTTTACACTCTCTATTTTTTGTAGTTACCCCCGTAATCTCAGAGATGGATGATGAATTATGGTCCATATCAGGTACGTAGTCTTGATCAATGTCAATTTCATCAAAGCTTTGATACGAATAAACTGAAAAATCAAAAAATTCGGTAATTGATGATTGCAGATTACTCATTTGTAACGATTCGGGTAAATCACGTGTGTTTAAATAACTGCTTTACTTGTAATGTAATGTAATGAATGTTCGTTATGCCTATATCTAGTCAATTTAATAATTTATTTTTAGACTATGCTGCCTGCGGAATGATTAGTTTAATTGTACATATATACATCCAGTACAAGGCAAATGTGACCAGTATTGGTGCTATCACTTTACATAGCAAAATTCCAAATAAATTAACAAAATACGTTATCGTTATTTTTAGCATTGAAACGTATTAACCCTGCGAGTGACCTTCTTTTATATAAGTCCTAGAGTGATATCAAAACCGATATAATCTTATATGACTCTTCAATAATTATTATATAGATCCTTCGTTTTATCACTGCCCTTTACTATATTAATCCTTCTGGTAGCGTGAAGGTAGAATCAGTTAGCTTACTGGATACTACGACACGCCAGCTTAAACATGATTTAAAATCGCTATTCGTTTAACGTCTAGTTCTCGTTTTACGTTCTCTAAAGTCAACGCAAATCTACCATTTCATGTATACTTCTTCACATACCTTCGTAAATTGATCCAGTTTTACCTTTTTTTTGGTCATATCAACGTATTCTGTGCCAAAAAGAGGACCTTTCAGTGTCTTTCCAGCGTTTCGTCGCGGTTCTAAGGTGTGTCTTAGTGACACCGCAAAAGGGTTCCATATATTCCACATATCCTGGCACCCACACAAGTGGGTGACAAAACAACGTTATTTGTGGTCGCCAGTTTTTAAGGGACCTAAGAGCCTTTAAGGCCGCTTGACTGTCCAATACAATAAATATCCCCTTTTAATAGCATTGGACCCTAAGGAAAACAATAGCATTGGACCCTAAGGACTTGAAAAGGGCATTTCCACTCCTGAATATTCCTACTCTTCCGTCTACTCTTTTGGGACCGTTTGTGCACCATGCAATGGATCCTCTTTCAAAGGATCTACCCTGTCCTCCAACTGTCCCTATCCGGCAACAAAACACAGAAGTGCTCATCGAAATCGAGTTGGGCTGGCATACTGTCAGAAGGCTTTCTAATGGAATAGTTTGCCTGAAACTCCTGAAGGATTACCAAGTGGCCAATCATATTGTCTGGTTGAAAATTTTCTTCTGCTTGCATCCTCAACGCCGCATTGCAGCTTCCTTTTGACATGCAGGTGCAATGGAGCCAGTCCTAGGAGTATCCATTGCAGCAGTCAGGCATATTATCATTGTTCCCGTAATACCGAGGCAAGCCAAACGTTGAACCTAACTTAGTAACGTTTGTGTTGCCTTCTTCTCAGTTTTAGGCCACCACACTATTAAATCATATGTGACCATGGGTCTAATGATTGGTAGGAATTACCAATAGATTATTTTTTGGTTGTAAACCCAGGTTCGTCCATACAGCCTCTAACAGGCCCAGAGTGCCTTAGTGGCTCTACTCTGAACCTTAAGTATGTGTTTCCAGTTTAGTTTTTGATTTAAAATGACTCTTGGATATTTAACCTGACGAAAAATTAACAGTAACACTATTTAATGAGACAGCTGTAAGCGCAAGCTTTCTCCTCTTGGTAAAGGGCACAATAACCGTTTTATTCGGTTTGACACTAAGTAATTCCTGAAGACACCATTGCCAGAGCAGCCCAAGTGCATTCTGCAAAGTTTGGAAATGGTAATGTCAAATTTCCCTCTAACTATTACAGTCAAGCCATCCGCTTAGCCCTGGACATCAAGTTCATGGCTACTCAGAAGGGTCAGCAGTCCATCAACAACCATTGACCATATTAATGGAGATAATACCCCTCCCTGGGGACATTCCCTTCCAGTTACTGATTCATCACATAATTGAACTAATAATTCTATTTTTCAGCATATCGAACCAATCTACTTAACTGTGGGAAGCTCAATTCCCTTTTCGCCTGCTGCCCTCTCTATTGACTCATAATAGGTACTGTCAAAAGCACCTTCAATGACAACAAAGGTGCAAAGGGCGATTTCTTTAACATCAAAAGAGCTTCCAATTTTAGTTATCAGATTACCAGATCACATTTAATTCCATTTATTTTCTCCACAGTTTTGGAATGTAGTTAATGTAAAGCTGGTCCGAATGATTTGGACCAAGCTAGGAAGAATCTCTGCAATACCCGGCGACAGGAGAGCTGGAAAAATTCCATTACCACAAAATACATTAGGATTTGTAGGGTTTACATGAGTTAATAGCCTATCCAACCTTGCTGGGTGTGAATATCCTGCTTGAGAGACTCCATGTTCTATTATGAGGGTTATAGATCACCTCATCAGAACCTTCGTAGGTTTTTTTTCACCATTGATTCCGGTAAATGGGCTTCTAAACGCAAGCTTATAGTTTCCCTTCGGTTCGCAGTAAAACTCGCATCGGCCTTTTGAAGAAAACCTATGCCATTTAAGTAATCCTTTGCAAAGACCCTCTGAAGCCGAGTTGCAGAGGGCAATTCGTTTATTCCCTCGCATTTGGCGTTTGGCATTTGTTCCCTAGGAGTTAGGCCTTGTTAAATAAACATCTCGCTTTTTTCCTAAGTTTTTCCAGTGTTCCGTTTCACCAAAGAACAGTTTTTACAACCTCCCTTTGCTTCACAAGATCCCTGTTCTCAAAGGCGGAGTGTATGGAGTTGTGCAGTTGATTTGAACTGAACTCCATCTCTTCTGGGGACTCTATTTTCCCCAATTCTTCCCGAATTTCTGGCCCGAGTAGTGCTTTGTATAAGACCCAGTCGGTTAGATCAGAAAGAGAAGCATATGATCAGAAAGAGAAGCCTCTTCACAAACATACCAGTCTTTTATGAGAGAATCTAACTGCGGACTGGCTACGATCAAATCTAGGACCTCTCGCCTAATCGCATTGATAAAAGTAGTTTTATTTTCCCTGTTGATAATGTTTACGTTATTTGTTAATAGATATTCAAAAAGGGACTCACCTCTATTATTGATGTCTGTCTTGCCTCACAGCGTATGGTGTGCGTTCGCGTCACATCTATTTAGATAATTTTCCCACACGGTGGGCTATGAGTCGCCTTATTTCCGAGGGTATTGCTTCTGAGTCTCCAGGAAAGTATACCGAGGCCACTACAGTCTCTTGTTTGCCTCTTTCTCTCAGCAGCTCCACCATTACTGCTACCAAGGCCCTGGAGATGAACTCTGAAATGGAATTAAGATATACTTGTGAGCTACCCAGAATAGCTGCCCTTGGACTCTGACTTCCAATATCATAAATTAACTTACCCGTTTGTTTTAGTAATCCCTTAACGTGATTATCCAAGTTCTATGGTTCCTGAATCGGGGCCAGCCCTATGTTTTGACAGACAAACCTGCTGCTAAGGACATCAGATGCTGCCTTAGCGTGGTTTATCTGCTTGTTTATCTGTATTATTTTAATTTTTTGTGAATGTGGGTGTCGGTGATTTCCCTTCCTCATTCTTCCTAGTACCAGGTTGAACTAAGCTAGGTGGGTGACCTGTGTCCTCCATTTCCTGATCCTTACCAAAGCCTCCCGTAACCATGGGAATTTCTTTAAGGCTTCTTCACCTCTTGCCTCCGTACTCGTCTTTCGGAGAGACCCGGAAGCGTTTCCAGCACTACTGCTGCAGGTGCGCTCTCCTCTATCACCAACCCGCCCGTTGTACCCCACTATAGCTGACCTCACTGTAGCATGCCCGCTTTCTTTCGGCTGCAACTGGACTTCGCCAAACCTAAACCTGATCCTATAGCCAACTTGTTGTAGTTTGTCTACTGTTAAGTGGTCGACCGAGAGGGTGCAAAAGTGCCTTTTGTTTCCTTTCGGATCGGATTATTCTCCACCTTTCTGTCTGCAGGTCGTCGTTCTGGCTTTTAATAAAATTCAAAAGCAATTCCGACGACAACTCAGCGCTGTTTGGGAAGGTGCCTAGCACAATTTGGGCCCAAGGTAAGTTCTTCGCCTCAACCGCCTTTAGTTGTACTCCTTCCCAAGGCTTAATTCCTCCACTTATATCTACTAACAATGTCTTATTACTTTTTACGATAATATCGGTTGGTTTGATCAATTTTTTTCCTATCCAGTTTCACTTGATTGCTCCGCTTCCTTAATCGCAGACAGAGTTTATTACGAATAGTGCTAGATTTACTGGACGAGCTATTTACAATTGTTGAATGTTGATTCATTTACTGTACGATTTGCCAACGTGTTAAATGTGATGGTTTGAGCTGGCTAATATTATATTCCGGCAGTTTCGTGGGATGCATGCCCAATTAGAAAGTGTGATGGCTTAAAGGCATCTATGACATTGGTGATAGAATACAAAGCGGTCGATAATTCAAAATACCTTCAGTTTCGGCTAATAATGTGATCATTTCTTCCATTGTTAGGATGGAATCTCCAACGACTACGCAAATGAGACTACGTAGATTTGATTGCTGATTCCCAAATACCACCAAAATGTTGTTTTAATAGCAGCTCTAGAAAAAAAATGGGAAATGTTAGAATTTTTTATAAAATCCTGAAAACATGTAAGAAGTTGATTATTTGCGCCAATAAAGTTGGCTCCATTGTCACTAAAGATATCTTGGCAACATCCGCGACGTGCAACGAAACGTTTGGGGGCGAAAACGTTTGAAGGAACACATCGCTGCTGAGGTCGCTTACAAGTTCAAGGTGAATTACTTTTATGCTGAGGCATACAAATAAGCATATGTATGATTTATAAGTCTTCTTACCTCGCCCTTAACCAAATAGATACTTAAGGGTCCAGCAAAATCAACATTGATTTCAAGAAATGGTAGAACCAGTTCTGGGCGGTTGCTTGGCAGATTGCCAATCGGTTGGGTCCTACACGTAGCTTTCTGTAGAGTACACGGAACGCATTTATATATTGTTTTACGAATCAAGTTCTTGGCGTTTGGTATCCAATATCGCTGTCTTGATAGAGCAAGCAATAAGGATGGTCCGGTATGTTTATGCTGTGTGTAGATCTCATCAAGAATTAGTTGGATGCTCTCATCAAATAGTTGGATGCTTCGCAGACAATGTAATGTTGCAATTCTCTAATCTACCGCTGACTCGTAGAACCTCAAATTCATCTATAAATTGACTTAAAGCACAGATTTAATAATATAACCTATATTATATTTAACAAGCACAGATTTAATATATATATTTAAGGTATTAAATATTAACCTTCAATGGTTTGTTGTGTTGTATGTTTTGAACCTCTTGTCGAAAATGATTATTTTGATCGTTTTTGCAAATATGGAAAATAGAGCTTCGTATAATTCGTTTCTGGTTATGAACATGGATGTGTATTTCTGTATTCGTTGCTTTCTCGGATCTGCAATGAATCTTAAACAATACGCTATTGTTCGTTGGAATTTGTGGAGACGAGCATTTCTTAATTAAGGAATCAAATATATTAGGTTCCACTGTTGATTTATGAACACAAGTGGCTGAAGTTGAATCAAAATTGGCATAGTTTCGTTGTTAATGTGGCCATAATTCCGCTGATTTTCGTAGCCACTTAGGCCCGAACCATTATAACATATTGGTTTTAACTTCTTATGGTTGTAAACCCCGTGAGGCAATATTCGTAGAATTTTGTGAGATTGGCACATGTCTCCAAAGTTTTCGATAGTATGAGGACAAATCTCAGATGTTCGATTGGCAATAAATGAGGGCCAGTTCCGATGATGATCAGTCAGCCAATCAAGCACAGTTTGGGAATCGGTCCACAAAAACACCTTTTCAATTTTGGTATTGGTTCTCCTTTTTACTACATTCATCATTTGACCAACAGTACGGCCCACATAGTTCGAGTCGTGGGAACCTATATTGCTTAATTGGAGCTAACTTTCTTTGTTTTGGCCAACATTAAACTTGTGTATATTTCTCCCATTTCCGACATTATCCTATAGTAAATTACTGCAACCTAGGCGAGCTGACTAGCGTCCAAAACCCGTCTAACTCGATAGTTGACTTGGATGTAGTTTGGACGAACCGTGGAATTGAAAACTCTTCTATCAATGAAAATGAAGTTCGTAACTGTTTCAATTCGCACGCTTTGTCATGTGGTAGTGGGTCATCCTAATTCAAGTTTAACATACAAAGTTGTTGGATGAAAATTTTAATTGTGATGCTGACTGGTGCAATCCACCCTAAGGAATCAAATACCGTCCCTGCTTCTGATAATATGAATCTCGTTCGATTGCTTTGATACGTTGTTCCTGACTCTCATGTGGGATGTCGTATAGAATTTTAGAAGAATAAGACACCCATTTCCTTAAGGTAAATCCGTAATTGGATAAAATATTTCGTATAGACCTCGTCAAAGTTTTTGCTTCTTCCACTGTATCTCCTTCGGTCAACAGATCATCTATATATATATATATATGAACCTTTTGATAGTGTTCGCAATAATGAGGTGTGCAATATAGACGTCTTCTGCAACTTGCTTTAGAACTCGCGTAGCCAAATACGGAGCTGATGCCAAACCATATATGACTGTATATAATTTGAAGTATTTTATGGTACAAGATGGTGTGTTCCTCCAGACAGTTTTTTGAAACTTGGTGTCGTCTTCATGAATTTGGATCTGTTTATACATTTTTTCAATGTCAATACAGAATATTATCCGATGTTCTCGAAATCGTAGAATTATAGCATAGAGTGTAGATTGTACCGTGGGACCACCTGCTAGACAATCATTGAGCTATACTCCAAAATTTATATCGAATACTAAGCGAAGCTTCGTTCTTGAACTTTGCTTCTTAAACAAAACACCGTGATGGAGAAGGAAAAAACCATCTTTGGCCATCACACTCAGAATTTCTTTAATATGACCCAGGGTGAGATAATCATTCATAAATTTCACGTACAATCTATGAAACTCCCGGTCTCGAAAAAATCGACGTTCCTTACTCCTTAATCGTTGGATAGCCATGTTAAGTGAACTACCCAACTTCGATGTTTCGTCTCAACTTGGCACCGCCCATCTGACCTTTGATACGTACTTTTAAATCTCCTCTCACAGTTCTTCTGTCGTTAGAATGGACATGTCATTCGTAATTGATTCCAACTCCCAGAATCGCTTGAGGATTTCATTGATATTGAGTTCTTGTATGTTGTTGGTACCACACTACCTTGGCTCATCCTCATTGGTCAATCTATCAGTAATGGCTCATGATAATGTTTAAGTTCTTCAACAGTCAAAATATCGAAGAATTGATCGATACCAATGAGTATGTCTACTTCGTGGGCCAGGTGGAATTCTGGATCGGCTTGTTGTAAGTGTTTCAAATTAGCGAGCTGGACCTCGTGGTCCAGGTGGAATTCTGGATCGGCTTGTTGTAAGTGTTTCAAATTAGCAAGCTGGACCTCGTTAATATTGATGTTTGGAAGCTTGGTTATGCGCTTACAAATGAATAACGTGGTCGGTAAGCTTTGTCCAAATGGAGATCTAATGGTTATGTGAGCCATTTTTTTGGTTATACTAGCTTCAACTTATCTCAGTCCCTTAACTGACAACCGACAATTTTGCCGTGGTAAGAAATGTTGTAAACAAGATTCGGTTAAAAAACTTACTTGGCAACCGGAGTCAAGCAGTGCACGGCATTTAATTATTTGGCCTGACGCTGTGACTACTTCAGTTAAGGTAGTAGGAAATACGTGGTGAGCTCCTTTGTTAACGATGTGGGCAGACGCGTTTGACTTTTCAACGTTTATTACAGATTTATCATTCCTTTGTGATGATTTTCACAAAGGAAAGATAAATTTCGTTTCTTCTATATGAACGAGAGTGTGATGTCGTCCCTTGCATTTGATACATCGCCGTTTGGACAAACATTTAAAGACTGGATGTGAGTAATTTAAACAATTAAAGCAGCGTTTTTGGTTTTTAATTAATTCTCGTCGTTTGTTCATCTCCATTCCATTAAATACTGGATAGTGAAAATTGTGTGATCTTCGAGTTAACAAATCGAACAATAAACCCTTTAGGTTTATTAGGTGACGGGGCAGAACCACGCTTACTCGCAAATCGGAGGGAGTTTAGGGTATCGACGCAGTAGAAAATTCGGTAAATCTTGGTTGGTTGGGAAATATTTGTCAGCTGTTTCCTGGGCCCATACGCTCTTCGATTCTTTATCCAATTTCTGAACTAATAAATATATTAGCCAAGGATCTCGATCTTGTTCAAAACAAAATGGCGGCATTAACACTTCAGTTTTCAGGCATTAACCCTTTTTCAGCTTAACCCTTTTTTCAGCTTTATCCTTTTTTAACGGTTAACCCTTTTTTAGCGGTTAACCCTTTTTTGCGGTTAACCCTGTTTTAACCCTTTTTGGTTAACCCTTTAAATTTGGTTCCTACCTACGTCCCAATACCTACTGTTGTCATCTTTCAATATAAAACCGCATATTATTTTTTTGACTGAAGTATGGATTATTTTTTTGACTGAAGTATGGATTGAATTTAGATGAATATATTTTAATTGGTATTGGAGACATGAATATAAATATTCTAAATATAAATCACTTCGATCCGCAAGAATGTAAATATTTGTCAATGATGTATTCATTAGGACTTGAGTCATTTATCAACGAACCTACTAATCACATCTGATAGTATGACATGTATTGATCATATTTTTACTATAGAAGCAAAATTGAATATACTAATTATGTAGCTGAAACACTTAGTTTAGAGTTATTTGATCATTGTTATGACCTTTAGTAAATTTAATTTAAATTGGGAACCTCTGCCTTAAATACCTAGACAACAAAGTTTTATTAGTTTTGAAGAATTAGACAGGTTTTTACAAACCGAATCACGGAAGAATGTTTTTAAAGAAAACGATCCTTCTAAATCATTTGCTATCTTTTTATCATCAATCTGCACAACTTCTTCTGTGAGCGTCGTAAATCTAATAAAATAAACTGTATCTTATATGTGCCAATATTACGGTTCTTACTGATAGCGTTGAGATTGTTATTTAATTTAATCAATACTTCGCGAATATAGGTAAAGTTTTGAAAACATCCATAAGTTCCAGTAGTTGTACAAGTCACTTTGATAATGATCAATATAATGATTCGAATTTTTGTTTTTCCCTACTGATATTTATGAAGTATGTGCTATTATATCCACGCTCAAAAACAAGGTTGCGTCAGGCAGTGATGGCATAAGCTCGCTTGTGATAAAGAAATTTGGTTACATCACTTACCAGTTTTTTCAAAAATTCTAGAGAAGTGTGTTAAATCTCGAGTTTTGTCTTATTTGAATAAAATAAATTATATTTCTCAACATCAATGTGGATTTCGAGAAAGACTTAGTATACTGAGAATTCACTAATGAAATTACTTACTTCTATTAATGAAGGTCGTGATGTTAATTGCTTGTTTATTGACGTATATTGACGTTAAAAAAGCTTCTGATACAGTAGACCACAGTTTATTAATTCATAAATTATCTGCAATCGGAATCCGCGGAGTTACTAATCGTTGGTTTTGATCTTATTTAGAAGATAGAATACAAGTAAGTAATATCAATGGAAGTTTGAGTAATATTGAACTATTTAAATGTGGCGTACCCCAAGGTTCTGTTTTAGGGCCATTACTATTTCTCATTTACATAATCCAATTCTTGAAAGTGATCTCTGTGCTAATAAAGTAGCGTTTTCAGATGACCTGGCAATGATATATAGTGGTACTAGTAGTTTGAGTTTATCTACGAAAATAATATACGATCTGAAAATTTTACCAGCTTTGTTTGATCAACAATTTATGGTTGTGAGTGATAAATTTAAAATTATTCAATTCAAAATAACAAATAATTTCCTTGATAGCAATTGTTATTGCATGTGAGCAATTTTATAAACTCACATGCAATAACGTGTTAAAATAATTTTAATATTAAATTCACTGATAATGATGAGACTGAGACCAAGCGCTTGTCAAATGTTTCGGTTAACGCCGGTCCTATTCCAATTTTACATTTAACAAACTGTAGGATAGGAGGGATTTTCATATATTTATATTTCTATAAAGATATTTCCATGCATGATAGAAACTACCCGGTTTCAGACATCTCATGATCATTACGACACAATTATCTTCTATTTTTATGGTATAGGGAAAGAAAAGGAGGTATGTCAGTAATGACAGAATTGGTCCGGTTCCCCGGTGGTAGCCAATATTCAAACTACTGTTAGCATAATACAATCACAAGTTTATTGAACTGCTTTGCATTCTGTTTTCTGTTATCTCTTATCAGCAACTTCAGTGTGTCATCATTCAACTGTAATCTACAAAAATTCCCTAAAAACAAAATCTATTAATGGACTAATTTCAAGAAGCCGTATGCTAATTGGTTTAGTTGTTGCCTGAAATTTACAATTAATTAATTTATTACATCATAAAAAATATAAAATTATATAAATTAGATTTTAACAAAATTGATTAAACATTACAAATCAATTGAACTAACCGTTTTATGATCAATACCTCAAAATTTATTCTTATCGAACAGAAATTTAATTAAGGTTCCATATGATTTCATGACTGTTTATTTAAATATGATGGTTAGTAATAAATATGATTTTAATTATTTAGTTTTTTATAAGCTTTATTAGTTTCATGCGTCTACATGACCTGACAATATTACAACAAACAACTACATCTATTATAAAATATTACTTATACATTTGAGTGATTATTCAATTCACTTTAAACTATGTATCATTAATATCATTAAACCTCATTTCATTATTTTAAAATTCATAGTACACAAATTAATTTTAACACTAATTTTAACTAGAATTAATTATTAATAACATTATAACCAAAAATTGTTTTACAAATAAAGTTTCACTGGTTTCTTAATAATTCTTTTCTGACGATCTGTATTACAAGGGAACCGCTCAGAACTGGACATTTTAAAACTGGATATTTCAAAATAGGATTTGACAAAACGAGATAAGGTACAAAACTGAATATTTCAAAATTGGATATTCCAATAAGATAAGGTACAAAACGAGATATGGTACAAAACTGGATATTTCAAAATTGGATAATTCAAAGCGAGATAAGGTACAAAACGAGATATGGTACAAAACTGGATATTTCAAAATTGGATAATTTAAAACAAGATAAGGTACAAAAAATAAGGTACAAGATAAGGTACAACACTGGATATTTCAAAAAATGATTTTTTAGGAAAGTTCTGGAATATGACCAATTAGGAAGGAACTCGGCGAGTTCTTAACCGATTTTGATGAAATTCGATACGTAGGAAGAAAGAGGGATTTTAAAATGATTTTTTGGGAAAGTTCTAGACTAAGGCCTAGACTAGGTTTTTTTTATTTGCTGCTTATCTCATCTTATTAAAATAATCATTGACTTGATCGAGATGAAGATAAATTTTACTGACAGTAAACAGTAAAATTTATCTTCATCTATTTTTTATTCTTCTACTTAATATAACTTTTCTTCACTTTAGAGAATCTATGTGAGAAAAATTAATTAATTTTCATCAACATTTTCATCCTACATATCGAATTTCATCATAACTGGTTAAGAACTCGCAGAGTTCCTTCTTAATTGGTCATATTCCAGAAGTTTCCTAAAAAAATCATTTTAAGCTTAAATCACATGTCGAAATGTCTTGTTTTGAAATATCCAGTTTTGTACCATATCTCGTTTTGTACCTTATCTCGTTTTAAAGTATCTAGTTTTAAAATATCTCGTTTTGTACCTTATCTCGTATTAAAATATCCAATTTTGAAATATCTAGTTTTGTACCATATCTCGTTTTGTACCTTATCTCGTTTTAAAATATCCAGTTTTGAATTATCCGGTTTCGTCAAATCCAGTTGTAAAATATCCAGTTTCGACCAGTATCCGTATGATAGCTCAGATCTTAAAATTCATTAACTCTCTGTTTGGTGTTAGGAGGTTGTTTCTGCCAATATTCTGATATATTGATTCATTTGGATTATTTCCATGACGCTCTTTAATGTAAATTCTATTTCTGCGATAAACTATATAAGATTTGGGATCTGTAAGTATTTATACAATTTTCTCTTTCGTCTAGAAAAAATTCGGTAGTAAATTTCTTGATTTACCTTAAGATATGCTAATAAGCATCTTGCACTTCTGTCATGTTGGCTTTTCATTTTTTCTACATATTCTCTACACGTTCTTTATACACTTTTGAATCGACTAACTTTGGTTTTAGTTTTTTAATATGACTATGCAATTTTGTTCGTAATAGTCATGAGTAATTCCGATGGTGCGAAAAAATCTTTCTTGGGTGTAGTTCTTAAAGGTAGGTTACAAAGCTAAATAAGGATCTTAACCTTCCTTGTCGCATTTATAGAACAAATTCTTTACTGTCTTAACTGCTAAACTTTCCACTAAACCATTACTTTTAAAATGATAATGACAAAACGTTATGTGTTGTATTCCCCAGACATTAAAGAAATTTAAAAATTCTTTCGATGTAAAAGGAGCACCGTTATCTGCCATACAAATTTGTGGAATTCCCAATCTAGCAAAGTAGGATTTAAATTTCGTGATAACTTGGGAAGCGGAGTATCCTGATGACAATTCAGCTAATTCAACGAATTTTGAATAATAGTCAATCAGAATTATGAAAATCTTACTTTTATATGAGAAAAAATCTACGGCTACTTTAGAAAATGGTAAGTCAATAACTTCATGTGGCTAAAGTGGTTGTTTTACATTATTTGCTGAATACTTCATACAAATTTCACATTTTTCTATTAAATTTTTTATATCCACTGACATATTTGGTCCTTACCCAAACTCTCTGGCCAATCTTATACATTTCTCCACTTCCAAATGACTCGTGTATTTTATTTAACAACTCTGTACGTAGACTCTTCAGAACTAAAATGTTTTCCCCCTTTAATACTAACTCCTCATCTACTGTATGAATTTCATGACGAATGTTGTAGTATGATTTGATAGCATCTGGAACTCCGTTTTTTGAGGTTCGCCAATTTGTCATATAGAATTGTTTCAATAATGTTAAATCATTATCCTATGCAGTATGCAATTTAAAGCTATTAATTTGTTCTGCGAATAGTGATACATTTTTTTGAATAGTTATATTGATGCTTAATTTTATGTCATCATCCAACTTATCTGCATTTAAATCCGATAATGGGGTCCGGGATAAAGTATCGGCTATTACCATTAATTTACCTGGCTTGCACTGAACGTTTAAATCATATTTTTGAATCCATAACAATTTTGAAGTATAAGCTAAGTGTTTATTGTTTTGAATGACTACATCACCTAGAGCAAACTGTGATGCATCTACGATAAGGTGATGCTTTCATTAGCATTAAACTACGATAATATTGAAATTTCAGCTACTTTTTTATTAAGTACTATTAACGCTTGTTCTTAATTTTAATTCCATGTAAAATTATTTTCACCTTTTAATAACTGACGTAGTACTGTCCTTTTCTCTGACAAATCCCGAATAAAAACGCCTAAATAATTTATCGTGCCTAAGAATCTCTGAAAACTTTCTTATTTTTTTGACTCGGCATTTGTAATATGGCTTCTATTTTCCTCGTATCCGCTGATAGCACTAAATGTATGACCAACATATATTACCTCGTTTAGTGCAAATTTTCATTTGTCTTTATTGAATCTTAAACCCGCCGCACAGCAGCTTTATCAAATACTAATTTAAGATTATTATACTGTTCCTCCATATTTCTACCATAACCTAATGAAAATATCGTTAGTATAAATTATGAAACCAGGGGCCCTATTCTCGAATTTCACATCCATTTTGCTCGTGTGGATATCTGTCAAAACTCATAACAGTGCACCGAAATCTAAAATAATGTATTCTCAAATTCCATACCAAGGAAAAATTTCCCTACTACGGATATAATTCCGATCGGATATATGCATGTGACATTTTTCCCTGTGTATGATAATTTTCATAATTTAATTTTTGTTTTCTATTTATACTATTGTCTTAATTAGTTAATTTTCTTTAATTACTAAAAGCAAGTAATTGTAATGTCCACTTAATCTATATAAATTAAATTAATTAATTACAAAAATTTATTTCATATTAGAATATTATTTATATATGTATAGAGTTTTTGTTATTGTATTTCTTGTTGACGTGTTAAACATAAACAAAAATGGACTTAACTCAGTTCACCACTCTATGGAGTGCAATGAAGTTAGATAAATTGTTTCGAGAATAGGTTTTTTAGTTGCATGTGGAATTTATATGTGAAAATACCAAGGGAATTTGATAGGGAATTTTGACAGTTGTCCACGTGTGGAAATATCGGTGGAATCCAAGAATAGGGCCCCAGATTGATTAATTATTGATTTACAAATATTTAATTTATCAAAATTATGTACTGTCATAATATTAACTTGTGCTCTCGTGTCAACTTGAGCCTCTATTTTAATTCCATTAATAATTAAATCGACTAACCATTTATTATTGTTATTCATTTGTGCTTCAAGAACACCAACAAAATAATTACTTTGTTGTTCGCCATCTTGATTCGAATTGCCAGTTTCTACTACATTAATGTTCTTTATTAGTCTAAAACAATATTTAGCAAAATGACCCTTTTTTTACAATATGAACGCACTGTACTAGCTCTGCTGGACAAGCATACATGTGAAACTGACCGCATCTACTACAATGTCGTTTCTCGGTACTATTCCCAACAATCCTATTTTTTCTTTTGTTATTAACATTTGATGTATTAAAATTATAATTTTTTTCTTTTCAAAATGTTGACTATTTTTATTAACATAACCACTCGATTCAAGATGTCGATTATTTAGTTTATTTCTTGTAAATCTATTATTGACATTTCTAGAATTATTATTTCCCTTTGACTGATTAATTGCAAATACCTGATCTGGTGTTGATTTTACTTCACCGCTTGCCATTTTGATTTTTCGTGCAATTTGTAGCAATGTTTTCGTATCTAGCTCGTCCTGCTTTTCGTATAGTAATAATGACTATTTAATCGTGACGAGATTTTTGTTTAATCTAGCGATGAATACATCTTTTACCATTGCCTTTTCCAGTTTACCGAATTCACATCGTTTCGCGATGTTAGTAATAGTAGTGCTCTGGTAAAATAATTTTGTCGTTCTAATGTTATGTTTTTTTTTTAGATTGGAAATGGTCGGTGAATCGTTGCGTTAAATCTCCCAATGTGACCTCTTTCTCATTGACTCTAAATGTATTGAATATTTCGATATATTTTGTGCCAATGCATCTTAGGAATATTGCATTTTTCCTACTAATATTGCATAACAGTCCGTTATACTAACGTGAGCATATCCGCTAATGCAATAACTGGAGTGATTGGATGTTTATGTAAACTAATTCCATTCACCATAATGACATGATACAAAGCCCTAAAAAATAGTTCAATATAATTTTAAAATTTCCATTTTGCAAAGACTACCATTTTAAAGCTTTACTAGTTATATAAGTCCCGTTGTCATGTATCGATTTAAGAGTTAAACTCTTGACGAGTTTTTGCCGATTATCTTTTATCTTTAGTCTCAAAATCAAATGTTTGACTTTTGACGATGATTTATTATTAATTAATATTAATTTTATTTTCCGTAGTATTTTATGTTTCGATTTTTGATTGCATACTTTATGTAAACGCGAATAATCGCGATTGTTGTTAAATTATGTTTTTACTGTCGTTTTTTAAAAAGATTTAAAAAGTTAATAAAATATTTTTCTTTTATTTACAGGTCATCCGAGTATTCATCCAGGTTGTATATCAAGTACAGGCCGAAATCGTATAAATTCTGGTAGTTCTAGTGGTAACCAACAACAAAATATGGTTAATACTATAACAATGGGTGGTGGAAATTTATTAGCTACATCAACCCAAAATGCTGCCCAACAACAACTTATCGGTGGTGCAATTTCTCCATCATTATTTGTAAATTCTGTACAATTACCCTCTGCGATACAACAGCAGCAGCAACACCATCATCAAAACCAGCAGGTGAGTCTTCTAAATGACATTTTGTCGACTCAAATTCGAAATTCTTCGTCAGCTACTTACATAATAAATCCTCCTGATATTACAACAATAGTCGATGCTCCAATGCTATCGGCCATGGAGCAAATGTTTAGTGTGATTCAACAACCATAAAATAACGTCATTTTTAAATTTACAAAAATATTTACTAAGTTTCTATTTATTAGTTTTTTTTTTAAATTTTTTATTTATAATTAAAATTTTCTTTTATCAAAAAAAAAAAAAAAAAAGAAAAAATTCAAATACTTTTACATATTGTTAAATTTTCTATTTTACAACCATTATTTTATTAGAAAGATGAATCTCTTACATTAAAAATTCTTAATTATATGATGGATTTTGTTATTTGTTTGTAAAAAATGTAAAGCAAATCTTTATATTTTTACATATTAGTAAAAAATGGAAAATATTCTGATTTGTTGTATCGTTACAAACAATTAATAAAAGATATTCTGTGGAGATATATTCACAAGCTTCCGCTAAATTTTCTTATTAATATTTTAAATTTAAATTTGTACATATATGTTTGGGTGTCTTTTTTCAAATCAAAGTTATAATTTGATATTTTAATTTTTATAATTTAATGAAACAATCAGCAATCCACGAGTTTATATTACTATCAAACGAAATAATTTCGATACACTTATTTTATTTGAAAGCAAACAAAGATTGAACATATAAAAAACAGATTTTGTTAAAAAATAGAATATTTATTTAGTTATTTAATTTAAATGTAGTTATTTATTTCCATAGAAATTAAAAAGAATCGAATAATTATTTTATATACGGTGTATTTTGAAAATCTGATTTAAAAACAATTTTCATGTTTTAAATACAAAAATACGAATTTTAGACTCTATTTTTTCCGTTTTAATTTTAGCAAATAAAACGCTCGATTATTTATATTACGTTACAAATATTTTTCTCACAATTTACAAAATTTCTTAGCACTTATTGCTTTACTACTTTAAATGTAATTTTGAGGGATCTAAATGCATAAATCGATATAATCCAAATTTAAAATTTTTCCACAAAATAACAAAAGTTAATATATTATCTAAATTTAAGTTTGACAGGCTTGATCCTTTTAAGTACTAATCGAAGCATACGTAAATAATTACGAATAAAATATTAAAGTACTAATTTGTATCGAGTAGTAACGCATGATTCTCCATTTTGGCATTGTTTCTGACGAACGTTTTTTCCCAATTTTTTGGATTGGAATACAAGTGTATTTAGATGCCTTTTTTCGGTGATTACGTTAAAATTTTCTTTTGATAACATTGTACCTGTTGTTTAAACCGTAAATTTTGCATTAGGCAAAACTTCGGCGGCAATTATAATTTGAATATCGTCTAATGAAACTGTATCTCTGTGAAATCGCAATTTCCAAATTAGCCGAAACTTTTGCGGTATATTTTGATTATCGTAAATAGAGTTTTTACTTATTACTGTGTCGTAAGAAGTATTCGTTATGTCCTTTGTGTTCGCCTCGATTATTCACTAAGGTAATCAATTAATAATTTTAATTTTAATAGTGCCTTTGTATTTATTTAATTATTTATAATTTAAAGGATTCGATTTAGTAGATACAGGAACAATTTCAACGAAAAGAATTAACAACAAAAACAAACAAAACAAACTAGTTAAATTTTGTTTCATTTAACTAATTTGTTTTGTTTGTTTATGTTCTTGTTGTTAATTCTATTCGTTGAAATTTTACCTGTATTTAAATTATAAAAAAATTATATTATATTATAATTTATATTATAATTTATCTAAAATTATATTGCAATTTATCATAAAGATTAAAGTATTAACTCATCAAATTTTATATGAAGCTGTCACGATTTGAAATAAAAAATTTAAGAATTTAAAAAATAAATCTATATTTTTATCTTTATATAATATGAAATCAAATTGATGTTGCTCAATGTTAAATGGTTTGGCCATTCTATTAATAGGGTAGTTCTCACAATAACTGATGAAATGGTGTTAGAGATCGATAAATCGTTGAAAATTGAGCCTTCTATCTGGAACATGAATTAAGATGGTTTCAGTGATATATAATATTGACAAGAAAAACGTTTTCTTTAAAGGCAGCGTCCAACATAATCCGTCTATTGTCTAGGGTGCAGATTTTGTGATCATCTTGTCTAGTACGGAGGTAAGCGTGCTACTTTTTCATGATAATGTATGATAATCCTAGTTGGTTTTCTTTAGGAGAAACTGTAACGTGCCAAACCCGATGACGGTAGTTTTGGGTAGACAGTTTAAATCCGATGAGTTGGGAACCGGCAGTGAATTTTTTAGGTCTATGCCCGAAGGGAGGGTTGACTCGAAGGGGGGTCACACGCAGAAAAACAAACTACTACCACGTCGCGAACACCGATTACACACCTATAAGGAGGATGAATGGAAAAAAAACAATTTTACGAAAGGATAACGGATACAATAAGTAACAAGCACATGTATCACTCCAGCTTAATTTCACAATTGTTCGCTTAATTGTTTTTCTCTTTTCTATATCTTTCCTTATACCACTTTTGGTCTACAATAGAGGACATCTCTGGGGTTATTTCTCCACCTCCTGCTTCAAGTTTTGGTTTGTAATATCATCTGATTCTTGCACGCGATATACGCTCTAAATTTATCTATAGCCAGTACCACCTCAAGGCACTCTCGCTCCGTTGTTGGATATTTCCTTTGAGTCGATGATATTTTCTGGCTCATATAAGCTGAATAATTTTCAGATAAATCATGCGATGATTACCCAGTTGAAATGATGCACTGTTTAACCGACTAGAATGGTTCGGGTACAAAAGCCAAAGTCCAATATATTGCGGTAGGTACCCAACTCCGATTAACGTAAGCCAAGTTCAATATTATATGGAGTGGAATCCAAGAATATTCCGATTAATTGTCTATACTCAACATAATGATACAATTGTTACAGAATGGTATAAAGTAGTTAATGCTAAGCGTTGATAACATTGGGATGTGATAATCATTCTAATTTGACAATATTTCGGATGAAACAAAAATTTCAATTTGACAATATGGTTTACATTATAAACTTAATTTTATACAACTGTGAATATAAGCAATATACTCTTGTGTCAACACTGCAACCAGACCTGTATCGGAAGCATCCTGTTTGTATGGTAAATTTCTTCGTGAAAATCGGGGGTGACCAGAATCGGAGCGGAGACTAGCGCACCTTTTTGACTTGTAAATGCTTCCTGAGTGGCCGGAGACTACTGAAACTTTTTACCAGCTGCTTTTGACATTAGACTGGTAAGTGGAGCTGTCACTGATGCAAAGTCCGGTATAAATCGTCGGTACCACCCTGCCATACCAATTACCCTTCGTGCATTCTTCATCATTTTGGGTGTTGGAGAATTTAGAATGCCTTTTATTTTATCAGAATCAATTCGCAAGCCGTGTTCGTTCAATACATACCCTAGGTATTTTATTTGCTTTAAATAAAATTGTGATTTCTCCAAACTAATTGTGAGATTAGCTTACCGCAACCGCTTGGCTCTCGCAATAGACCCATGTGCTCTTTGAACATATGTGACAACAATTATATCATCCAGATAGACGAACACTCTCGGCTCCAAATCCACTCCAAGCACTTGCTCCCTCAACCTACACAACGTTTGGCTCGCATTTCACAATCCAAATGGCATCCGCGTATAACGAAAAAGATCTCTGACTGGAACTATAAATGCGGTTTTGGATCGACTTGTTGCTTCCAATTTCACTTGCCAAAAGGAATCACTTAAGTCTAGCTTTAACAAATATTTGGTGCCCAACAATTGCCCCAAATATATGGTAATGGATAGGTATATCTTTCGCCGTGACTTCATTTAGTTGTCTAAGCAAAATCTCATTTTGTCCGTTGATTTTCGAACACTAGCAATTGGGTGCACTCACTCTGTAGGGCCTGCCTCTTCCACAACTCCTAGTCTTACACCCTTATTTCCTTAGCCGAGTTGTTTCATTCATAGTGACAGTGGCCGCGCCACTTAAATTTAAAATTAGTATTCCCTTAGTCGGGAATGAGATGAAATTAATCGGACAACACAAATAATTTACACATTATTTGACATTTATTTGGTTTTAAATTTTTTATAACATTTATTTAAATTCGTTTCGATGCGTTTATTTTAAAATATTAATTTTTTTTTATAATTAATATATGTTTATAAATTTAAAATAAAATTCACTGTTATTTTAAATATGAATTTTTGATTAATTAATCGATTTGTTTAGTTCAAGTGAATACGAAGAGCTAAGTGATATGAGATGTTATACGAATAATTAACTTCTTGCCAAAAGTGACACCATCTTTTCCGTTGTTTGTTAACCTAAAGATTTTGCCGCTTCGATACCTATATGTTTTCAAAGTCCTTAAGGCTTTTTATATCATTAGCGGAAATCGTTCTGTTAATAGCGTTAGTAGCGTCACTTACGACTTGCGGAACTTTAAAAGAATTATGATCCCTTTTCCTAATAAGGAACAGTCAATTACTGCAGTCTATTTAAATGCAAATAACTATTTAAATGCAAATGGTTTTTGTAGATTAGTAAAAGATTGGTTATTTACAATTAGCAATATTTTTTTTTATTTATTTATTTATTTGGTAAATATTAACCAATATGTACAAAAATCTATACAAAAAATAACTATCTACATGAAAAAAAAATAAAAATAAATTTAATTATTTATCATTATCTTTAACATACTTTATAATTTCATTTTTAAATTTTTTTATATTTTGTTCCTCTTTTATTTTTGCTGGTAGCTCATTATATAATTTTAAACCCTTTCAATATATCATATTTTTAGTTTTTTCATTAACAAATAAACCTAATCTAAAATCATTTCTATTTCTTAAACTATAATTATGAATTTCACGAACAAATGTTAATTTTTGCGACAAATACTTAGTTAACATGTTATTTTTAATTTTGAAAATCAACAGTAATACATTAACATTGATACTCGCTTTACATTCAACCACTGAAGAGATTTTAACATTGTTTCTTTTCTACTGAATTTATTTAATTTTAAAATACATCGCATTGCTTTATTTTGCAGTTTTTGCACCCGTTGCATCATTTCATTATTGCTCAAAAATAATATTGATGAACAATATTCAAAGTGTGGTTTGATTATAATATTATAAATTTTTATGCTAGTTAATTTAGATAAATTTTTCCTAATCCTTCGTAAAAAATACACTTTTTTTGCAATCTTTTTACAAATACTATCCAAATTTTCTTTAAAACTTAATTCATCATCTATAATTATACCTAAATACTTTATTGATTTAACTATTTCTATTTGTTCATTATTCATTGTTATGTTGTTCGGAAGTGTACCGTTTATGCACAAACATTTAGATTTCTCTATGTTTAACTTTAATTTATTCATTTTAAACCATTCTTCTAGTTTCTCCAAATCTTTACATATCTTAACTCTACACTCTTCCACTGTATTTCCAACAGCATACAACAATGTATCATCAGCAAATAGATCTATTATTGAATTTGATTTAACTTTTTGTGTGTCATTAACATATACGAGAAAAAGAATGACACCTAATATTGTACCTTGTGGTACTCCAATCGAAACATTATTGGGTGGTGAAACGAAGTCCCCTATTCTGGTTCTCTAGCACCTTCTTTTTAAATAAGATTTAAACCATTCCAACTCATTTTCCCGAATACCATATTTCTCAAGTTTCTCAATAAGTATATCTCTATCTATAGTTTCAAACGCTCGTTTTAAATCAAGAAAAGCTGCAATTACAACTTTTTTATCATGAACGGCTATTTTCCAGTTAACTATTGTTAAATTTATCAATGCTTCACAATTGTGATTATTACGAAAACCAGACTGATAATCAAATAAAAGGTTATTTTTCTCGAGGTAATCACGTAATTGAATATCGATCACTTTCTCCAGTATTTTTGATTCAGTTGTAATCATATTTACAGGACGAAACTCATTGCAGTTCTCTGTACCTCTATCCTTTGCTATAGGATTACTGTTGATTGCTTCCATTCTTCCGGAAACTCTCCACATTCAATTGACATATTTATTATGCTTAAAAGGTTTTGCCCAATCAGATCATAACAATCTATAAATATGCGCGTACTTAAAAAATAAATATCCTTTTTTTGTTCATACTTTTTATTATTATAAAAAGATCTTCTAATGTTATCTTTTTAAATGCAAATCTACAATTAACTTCATCTATATATACGGAATATCTGGAATATTTCTATTAATTTCCTCAATACTATTCACAAAATAATTATTAAATTTATTTGCGATAATTTTTGGATCAATAATTCTTATATTATTAAAAATTATCTCCCTTATCTCATTTTTTGGCTTCTTTAATATTAATGTTTTTAACTGAACCCACATAATATTGAAACCTTTTATATCTATTTGTGTTTTGCAAATTTGAAATTATAGTAATATTGTGTTAAGTTCTCGATTCTGTACTCAGGTTTGTTGGTATTTTACTTCGTTTTTATTATTGATATTTTTTATTATTGTTGATATAGTAAATAATTGTATTTTAATATTTTACTATTTTTTAATTTTTTTTGGTACATTTTTTCGTAATATTTTTTCTGATTTGAATTGTAGCTCCTATACATTTTTGTGAAATAATGGAGGTTACTATACTAGTTTTTTTTTGTTTTTGTTTTGTTTACTTCTGTAACATTATAATTATAAAATGTAAATATGTGTATTAAATTAAAAAAAAATAAAACTAGGGAAAAAGAAAAAAGCAAAAAAAGTTCTTGTCTACGTTTTTGTTCATACACTGCACGAGACACTCAAATTGCATAACATTGCGATTTTAATTCTAATAAAAAAAATAAATGTTAATTTTAACATAAGTTTTAATATATTTCGAAATAAAAGTATCAAAATACTTACGTTTTTTCTCTTTCCATATTGTTGTCACCTTAAAAAATCGCTCGCCTCAAAATGTCGTCTCTCTCGCCAAGAAACGTTTTTAATAACTACTAGAATATCAGGTTTGTCACTTGAGTCGCCGATAGTCTTCACATTCGCTTAAGAGAATACAAAATAATCAATTTTCGTTATAAACGTCAGGTGACTCGACTAAGGGAATAGCCGCCTTAACATCCAATTCTTGATTCAATTCTTACTATACGTATGGAGAGATGGGTCGAGCTCTAGTTTTGATTGCTTTGGATTCAGGTGTATCTATGTGGTGTTCCGCTAAATGCGTGTTTGTCCTAGTTTGTCGGGACGAGTAACCGATAATGTTTCCACCACTGCGCTCTGTAACTTTATTTGACAGCATTCAACACCTGGTACTCACTGTCTTCTTCCTCTTTCACGATCTGGACACTCGCTATGTTCAACTTCTTTTTTTCCGTTTCTACGGAAGACCAAATAACAAATGCTTCCCAGAAATCAATCCAGCAGATTAAGGTTTTGGGAATAGACGGTACAACCAGTGATCTTATCACCTTACATTTCTTGTTAACCACGTACGGGATATCTACCGAATGACTTATCATGTGAAACGTTCCATCAGCCGTTTTGATTCTAATTCTTGTGGGAATCAAATCAAGTCCCAGATTCTTTAAACTCAAATTAATATCTGCCTCGCCCAATATGATGGAACTAGCTCCCGAGTCCAGGAAATGTCCTGTGGTTCTTCTTCAATTTGTTATGTCTTCACTATTCCGTCCTTTGTGCCTTCTGTTTTCTTTGGCTTATGATTCCGATGATTTTCTTGCTTGTTCTCTCGTTTGATTTTCATCTCGATGCGTTGTGTTTCCTGAGTGTATTTTAATTCTCTTCGTTGGGTGGTTATTCACTACTTTTTCCCTGCTACAATTGTTTCGTTTCGCGATGTCGTTTCCAGAAAATGTTGGAATCTTGTGAGAACTTGTTGATGGAATGATATGATCCCCTCTTTAAGTTTCCATTGTCGTTTCTGAATTCTGCTCATTGCTAGGAATACAAGAAAACAAATTGCCACCCTTGTGATTTTTTGGACATTGGTTTGCCATGACTCCATCCAACCCGCAACACCAACAATAAATGCTATTACGGGATTTTGGACAATCAAAATGGCGGTGTCCATCTTCTCGGTAATTTCAACACCTGATTTTCCGTCGTTGATTTCTTAAACTAGGCCTTGTTTTGTAAAAAGCCCGTGTCACATGTTGCGTTTATTCCAACTCAGCAACTTGGTCGATCTCACTAACTCTTTGAGGCTGAAATCGAGGTGGTTTCCTTAAATATCTTTCGCGTGCTTCTCTAAATGATTCTTCTACGTGTTTTAAATGTCCCTACATCTTGTCTCAGTTTCATACTTCGGATTTCATCTAAATTCCGACATAATCTATCTAGTTGATTCACCGATAGTATATCGGCTACCGACAGCTGCATGCGGTACGGTGAAAGCATATTACGCATCAAAAAGTAAGCCTTATAACCTTCTTCGAGTGGTGGGTAAACTTTACTTAATAATTTATTCATGCGCATTAGAAAATCTGCTATGGATTCATCCCGTTCTTGCATTCTTTCAATAATTTGCTCTCGTATGATGTAATCATAGTTTTTTTTTGGCAAAAATCTGATTTTCAATCCTTCAACCATTTTATTTCGTGATGAATAAAGGCCAGAACACCGATTTTGATCCGGAAAAAAATGGGAGAGTAAAAAATTTCGGGAGAACGAAAAATTGGGAGATGACGTTTTTATGTGTAGATATACGGAGTATAATAAACAATTTTGTATTGGTGTTGGCAAATTTCGTTTTGTTTTTGTTGTTTACTCCCATTATTTTTGTGATAGTAAGTATTAATTTTTGTTCTAAAATTGTACATCGGGCAATTTTTTTGATGTGGATGGTTTTGTTTTCTATTTTTATGTTAAAACATTATTTTTGTGTTGTGATTATAGTGCCTAGTATTAACTTTTAATAAAATAATAAGATATTTCCATTCATTTTAAAGTTGAACAGTTTTATATTCATTAAATTTAACTTAATAATTGATGACTGAACACAATTATTTTATAATAATTGATGACTGAAAAAAAGTTTCGTTCGATCACAACACAAATACTTAATCTTTAATGTTAGTATGGATACTGTTTTTCTTCTAGGATTTTATAAAAAAAAAACAATCATTGTGATTTTTTTTTACATATTTTCATGTGGCCATTTTGTTTTTGTGTTGCAGTTTGCTTTTCATTTAAAGAATGTAAAGTATGGGATATTAACATTAGTTTTGATGTTGAAAAATTTGATTTTTATTACATTTAATTTTATAATTGATTGATCGGATACATCAATTAATTTATAAAATTTAATTAAAGTAAAAATTCGCTTGATCCCAAAAAATCCAAAATGTCAAAAAAATTAAACAAAGAATGTGGATAACACACATACGTGTTGCGTCACTAAAACAAATTCATTATTCAATACTATTGAGCATCTTCCGATTTTATGTTGTCTTATTTTTTCAGATCAAAATCGGTGTTCAGCATTCACCTCAAACTATTTGAGCGCCATCGCATCGAGCGATTGAAGATACCTCGACCAACCTTAGCCATTGATACTAGATCAGTGGTAGCGTATAATTCTACCTTCTACAGAAAAACCACTAAGCTCAGCTTTTCGATGGTCACCCGACGATGTTCAATTTATTCTTCTCTTGCGTTCTCTTCTTGGATTGCACTTTTAAGCTCTGTTATATGTACTATAGCACCAGCTATTTTTTAATGATAAATCAATTTGATATATTTCAAAATGAAATATTCATTTTATAGCAATTTTTATTAAAATTTAATTCATTTTTTTTTTTAATTCAAAAGTTCATAGCTCCACATTATAAAAATCCACATGATAAAAATCAAAAATATGTACATATATATGTTTGTATATACACAAAACCAACACAAATGTTTATACAAGCCGTGCTGTAAGTTTCGTACGCAGATCCACTAAAACAAACGGTATACACTTCAAAATTAGTATTAGTGGAAAAAACGTATATATAAAATGCACTCACAATCAAATATAACAAAACAAACGAACTGTTGTATTGTGTATGTATTGTGTTTTGTAATTATAAACAAAGCCCCCTTTATTACAAGCCGTATTCATCGCATACTAATGCTATCTCATCATATGAAGTAAGTAATAAACGTGTCGAATATAGTGCAAAACAAAATAAAAATTCGCATACTATAGAAACAGAAAATATGAGAAAAAAAAACATTATTTTTATATGAATTTCGATAGCACTACTACACGCAATTTTTCATATCGGGGTTGTTTGTCTGTGTCAACGAAAGATAGAAGAGGGTTTTGATTATAAACCAAATAAAAACTCATTCAAAGCAATAACAAAGTTATCGTTTTTTATTTTATTTTCGTTGTTTGTGATTTTGGACGTATAAAATGCACTCACACTCTCAACTCATATTAAAAATAATAACATTACTGTACTTTTTTATTTCTTTCGACATTAATACACCTACTCTAGTGTACTTTTTGTATATCATAAGTATCGGTACAGCACGGCTTGTATCAAAACCAAAACCCTCTCTATTACAAGCAGTCGTATAACTTTACAGCACGACTTGTATAAACATTTGTGTTGGTTTTGATTATGTACATATTCATGTTACATGTAATTCCATCTTATTGTATTTTGGTGAAAAATTCTGGCATTATAGTTTGTCTTTTATTTTTAAGGTATTCTTCTTCAAATTTTCGCTCGATAGAAAGACCACTATCTGGTAGTTCTATGTACCAATTATTAAATGTCAAAAATCTTTCAACCGTGGGCAAAGCATCGTACGCTTCGTTAATTGTTAGAGATATAACCTTAATAGTGTTATCAGTCTCATCTTTAATCTCCATTTGAATATGTTTGTTCGACGGGTCCACGGTGTCGCCTACGATATCTTCCAAAGTTGGTTCTTCATTCGTCATAACGAAATTGTCAACCATGGTAAAATCATCCCAATTTTCTTCAACTACTGACATTTGATGATAGTGTCGTAGACAATTGGGCCCATTCAATAATCGGAATTTTCTCGGTTTCGTCATATATAGCAGAGTCCGTATCAACATAAGCAGCTGAAGGAAAGTCTGCATGTTTGTAGCAATTTGCTATAGTTTGAGTAGTTACTCGATTCCACGCTGTAGCAACCATTTCAATTGCATCTTTTAAAGATACGGTTGTATTTCAATCGCTGACGTCATTTCCCCACGATTTTGAGTAGAAGGTTCCGTCTATAATGTCTCTTAAGGCTCTTAATCACACCCTGATCCATCGGTTGCAGAACGGATGAAGTGTTTGGCGTCGAAAAAGTTAGTTTAGTATTTTTCGTTTTCCACATGTGGGTGTGCCGGGTAATCATCGACTAATAGCACCATTTTTTTATTCGATTGCTTTAACTTTGTATCCGCCTTTCGCAACCAACTTTCAAAAATGTTTCAAGACATCCAAGCCCTTTTTATTACCCGTATAACCTACATGCAATAATTTTATGTTTTTACAACATCTTAGTGACTTACTTTTTCCAATGACGAGCAGTTTACATTTCTCAATATCATCCATATTAGCTCCCACTAGCACTGTGAATCTTTAGACATTTTGCCATCTACACATTTTTTTCCCTAAAATTTAAATGTTTTGTCAGGAGTCATTTTATAAAAACGGCCCGTTTTGTCGATGTTAAATATTTCACTTGGTGTTTCACCCCTCACGTAGTTTCGGCCATACAAAACAACCATTTCCCTAAAACAATATTAAGCATCTTTCGGAAGCGAAGAATCCAACTTTCTGAACATTTAAAATTTTTGTTTAACAATTTTCCAATTTATTCTGCTTTTATAAGCAAAATTGGACCCAATATTGGCACATTTTTGTTCATTTGCATCTTGAACCCTTTTAATAGAGCCTCCTCAATGTTGCAATTTGTAGAATAGCGTAGTTTTTTCGTTTTTAAACGTTGACACTCAAAAGCTTTTTGTGTAGAATTTCTATTTTTCCAAATCGTGCCGATCGTAAAGCCAATTATATTGAATGTACCCATTTATATGGAGCAATTGTTTTAACTACTAATAGATGGCAGTGAAGTTGTAAATATTATTCTAATTTACATAATTATTTAAGACTGGTATAATAGATAATGGTTCAGATTAACTATAAGTATACAATATAATTAATTTAATATATTTTGAAAATAATGGTTTGTTCATTCCTTTTTTTTTGTGTACTGTAGTGATCTTTAACAATAGTTCAGTTCCATTATCATTTTATGTATTTCCTACAACTTTTAATTCAGACACATATCTGGTTTCGTAATTAGGATTATGAAACTATGGTTTGCGAGATAAGAATAGACACACTATAGTTCTCGTCTCATTTGACAGTTCGTCATATTTCATTAAAATTCATTAAGTTGATGGTTTTGTTTATAAAACTGTGTCAGAAAACTTTGTGTTGTGAGTGCTATTATTTACAACTGCCGAATTAAAAGGACTGTGCTTATCAATTATATGCAACAACTTTCAGCATATAACATTCTAATTAATATAATGGATGGAGAATCCACGCGATTGAGGAAGGAAGTGGCTATTGCGAGAAAAACGTCTATTTACAATTTAGACAAATGTGAACAATATGCCTCATTGTTGATGAATAAAAATCGGGTTGGAAAACATAAACGAAGGGGTTTTTGGTCAATTGTCAAGAAATCACGCTATTGGGAGGAAGAGATACCAAAGTTTGGTGAATTTAAATTTAAAAATACGTTTCGAGTATCGCGAAGAACTTTTAATTTCATTAAAAGTCGTATAGAACACCTCGCTCGACAGGAACCCACATTTCGAGCACCTATCGATATCGATAAAAGATTGGCAATTGCGTCATTTTCATTAGGTTCATCAGCGGAGTACAGAACGATTATTGGAGTCGGTCGAACAACAGTTGGAGAAATTGTTCTTGAAATTTCTCGAGAAATTTTCAAACAATTTAAAGCGGAATGCTTAATACATCCACCCACTCCCGAGAAAATTGAAGAAATAGTTCGGTGGTATGAAATTCTCGGGTTTTTACAGTGTTTTGGTGGTATCGATGGCTGCCATATTTAAGTGCATCCAACCAAAGAGCAGGCCAATGATTACTATAATTTCAAGGGGTGGTATTCTGTAATGCTGTTGTGGACTACCGATATAGATTCACTTATTGCATCGTAGGATCACCAGGAAGGATAAACGACTCTTGCATCTTTGAAATGTCTAAGGTGAAAGCAGCCCATCTGTGTAACCCATTGTTTCAAAGCAAATATAAACTAATCGAATAGGTCAAAATTCTAGTTCTATTGATTGGAGATTCCGCATTTCGAATTTCCAATATTATGATGAAGCCATATCCTTATTCAACAACTCAGTCTTACGAGGAAATATTATTTAATTACCATCTTTCAAAATGCCGCAGAGTTGTTGAAAATGCATTTGGCCAATTAAAACCGAGATTTCGAAGAATCGGAAAAGGGTTGGAAGGAAGTACACGTCAACAACGTCAACGTCCTTAGAAATGCTTGATGTATTTTACACAACATTTGTAATGACCACAACGATACGTGTAATCAGTCCTGGTTTAAGGAATTGTCAACTCAATCTGCTAGAATTCAACCGCAAACTCGAACAAGTCTAGGATGGTGTTGAATCAGATGACAACAGAATTCGCAATGCAATTTGTACATTCTTAGGTATGGTATATTTATTAATATAATTTGCACCTTCGATAAAAATCACATTTAAAAAATTTCAATTTATTAAAATTATAAATTCAAAATACAAAATAATATTTGCCATATCCATTAATCACATTCAACGTTATTTCAAATTACACTTATTAAATTAGATTTTGTCATTTTTAAACATTTCAAATAAAGTTTTTTGGAAATCTATATTGGCATTGACAAAACTGTCTATTAATTTTAATTTTTGATTTTCAATTTTGTTTGCCTCTACCAATAAACCGTTTTAATTCATCCGCAAGAGTTTGAGATGATTTGCCCATTAATTTTTTAATTTCTTCGTAATCGTCATTATTTTTCCGTCTTTTAGCTCGTGGGGATGGTGCTGGAGGTGATATTCATTCGGATGGTCTTGCTATTGACCCAACCGCCGAAATAGATGGAGTTGGATATGCTTCAAATATATCACTTATATCTGAAATCTAAAAGCGCATTGAATTATGTGTACTAATCATAAATTAATATATAGTAAATGTGTTTTGAAATTAAATACAAAATTAAATAGTTGATAGTTAGTAAAATAGTAAATAGTAGTAATAGTTGATTATATAAATTATCGATATACGTTGAGTGTACATACATACCACCAAAAGTTTCCTCCGATAAATCGTATCGGTTCGATTTAAAAGATCCAATTATTTGGTGACTTTGGTATATAAGGGCCAATCAGAAGGTGAACTTCCAGATACTCCGTTTTTTTTCCTGTCTGCAACGAGAATTAATTTCCACTGCAAGAACTATATAAACACATACATATTTCAATTTTTTTACCGATATCTTTTAGTCAAATTATTTATTTTATTCAGCACTTCTGTTGTAGTGATTTTTATATTGTATTCGGCTAGTTGTTGTGCCATTGCCGCCATAATGTTCCGTTTCTTTTGGCCTTTATCAGCTTTTCAAGGTTCTCGCCTCAAATATCAATAAAGATATTACTTTCCCCCTCCGATCATATTTTTCTATTTTTATTTTTATTTTCCATTTATCCAGTATTAATTATTTAGGTATTATTATTATTATTTATTTAAAAATATCCGTCAGTTTTATTTGATTTGACAGCTGGAATATAAAAAATGATTACATGTTTGCAGATGGCTACATGTATTAAAACCAATATTTATAGTTTTAGGTACTCACTAATTGAGCAACTCGGCGATGTCATCACTAAAATGCTACGAGATGAGAAAAATTATCGCATCCCGAAACTACGTAAAAACCGAGTTGCAAACCATGGTTAGGGGTGACATATTACAACGAAACCATGGTTAACTCGAAACCATAGTTATGAAACCAGTAGTGTGTCTATGGTATAAGATGAATCGTTATTCTGGTTTTAATTGTTATTTTACTTTTTATTTACTCAATTAAATTTTGAAAATATGTATGTATGTAATTCATTTGAAAATTAAATTTATAGAATATAATGCAACAAACTCACGAATGAAATTGATACAAAATAAAACCGTACACAAAATTGTATTTACCCGAAACATGTAGAAAAGAAATTTGAGTTTTTGAAATTTGTTGATGTTTTATACACTTATTTGTTTATATTGATTTCACTGATACTGTATTTAGTTTATTTTATAAATATTTAATTAATTTATGATTTTACACTTTAGTATGTATTTAAATTCTTAATAAATATTTTACAATGAATTTAAATATTCATATATTTTATTATTTTGTGCTTTACAATTTATATTTATTTAAAACTTGTCTCCACCAAAATAGAAATCGTCAAAATAATAGAAATAGGCTATCCTACGTTTAAGGTATTAATTGTGGTTTGTGTAGGAGGTGCAGTACACAAACCTTACGTAGGCTGGGGCTATCGACATTAGATATAATTATATTATCTGTGATGAAACAAATGGATGGATTCCAATGGAATCCATTTTTTGATTCATATAATTGCGGCTAGAGATTACATCGCGCCGCTACAAGTACTCCCCTAAAAGTGATTCCCCCTCCGAAAATAAAATCTTTCCAACTATTCAGCAATACGGACGACTTTTAATTGGTTTTAGGTTTCCTATTTTATCAACTGAACCCTGCAACCCATAAGCTAGCTTTAATCTATCTATTGAAATAGTATGGTGTTTGTCCTTTTTTAAGATGACTAAATATTTTAGAAGACGGCGTACCACTTTATACGGCCCTTCATAGGGAGGAGACAGACCAGTGCGAACCTTGTCATCCCTGATAAAAACGTATTCGCATTTGTCCAAAGATTTTGGAACAAATATGTCTGTTTGATTGGGTTGACGAGTTGGCGCAGGAATAAGGTTTTGCATGGTATTACGTAATTGGTCGACGACTGTGTTGTGATCGGGTAAGGGTGAAAGAGGATTCTCGAAGAAAAACTCACCAGGTAGTTTGATTGTTTGGCCATAGATCATTTCAGCCGATGAGCACTTCAACTCTTCTTTCACGGTCGCTCAGATTCATGAGACAAAGTCTCCGCGACAACAATATCCTGGCCGTGAACATGTATGTCAGTTGTAAATTGAGAAATGTAGTCCAAATGGCGTGATTACCTTGGATTGCGTTCTGTTTTTGACTGAATGGCTCTAGCCAAAGGTTAATGGTCGGGTATATTGTAAAATCTCGACCTTCGACAAAATATCTGAAGTGTTTTAGGCTTAGATATATTGCGAGTAATTCCCTGTCGAATGCGGAGTATTTATTTTCCGCATCGGACAGTTTCTTCGAAAAATATCCTAATGGCTCCCGACGAATATTATAATACTGTTGTAGTACAGTCCCGACCGCGATGCTTGATGCATCCGTCGTGATACTAAGTTTTGATTCACTTAGTGAATGGTATAACAATCTCGTTCTCACCAATTCGGCCTTAAGCGACGTGAATGCTAATTGACATTCGTCGGGCCACGAAAAATTCTTGGTCGTTTTTGGCTTACGTAATAAACTTGCCAAATGGCCGTGAATTGGGGCGATTATTTCAGCGAATTTCGGAATAAAGCGGTGGTAATAATTTACCATACCTACGAAACGCTGTATGCTTTTGATACTAGTTGAAGCTGGGAAATCCAAAATGGCACTGATCCGTTCTTGCGAAGACAGGATTCCATCGGGTGTAATTTTATGACAAAGGAAATCAAGAGTTTGCGCTCCAAATATGCATTTGGTGGTCTTGATATGAACATCAAACTCCACTAACCTTTGGAATAGTTTTTCCAAGTGCAGTTTGTGTTCTTTCGAATAGGTTAAATTCGAATAGGCCAAATGGGGTCGTAATTGCAGTTTTATATACATCTTCCGGAGCTATAGGAATTAGATGGTATGTTCTGACTACATAGATCGATCTTGGAGAATATTTTACAACCATGCAATTGCATGGTGAAATTCTGAATATGGGGTATGGGATACCGATCAGCTGTTGTGATGGCATTGTCTCCTATAATCCCCACATGGTCTCCAATCGTTATCTATCTTCTTTACCATGTGAAGCGGACACGCTACGGGAGATGCCGATGTTCGGCAAATTCCCAATTCTACCATATGTTGAAATTCTGTTACTGCGGCTTTATGCCGAAGTTGATCCAGTCGACGTTGTCTTGATACAGGTAAATTACCTTCTGTAACAATATGATGTACCACGTGATGTTTGATTACGGTTTTAATAGGGATACAATAGGCATCGCAATTAGTACTGTTGCAAACTAACGAATGAAAAACTACAGGAGCAGTAACATAAAAAGCAAATCCCACACTGAAATGCAATAATTTAGATTTAGAACTTAATATCATATAATGCACATAGAACCAATTTTTAAATAGATTAATATCATGATTCAAGGTCCTTTTTAAAATAGAATCACTCGTACCAGAGTACACTAAAGCCATGTCAGCAAATACAACTATATTTCCATGCAGATTGAGCTTAAAAATTAAATTTGTATAAATTAAAAAAAGTATTGGCCCTAAGACCGACCCTTGCGGAACGCCAACATCCACACTATTTTCATCACTTAAAACATTATTCACGCGCATCATTTGTTTACGATTTTTGAGGTAAGTTAGAAACAAATTCAGTGCTATGGCTCTAACACTTATATGGTACAGTTTGGATAACAACACACCATGATTTACAGTGTCGAATGCTTTGCTAATATCAATAAAAAGTGCCGCAGTCTTTAAATGATCATTAAGATGATGGTGAATAGGTGCTAAATATGATATAAGGGAAAGAATTTCAATACACATACATAAAAAAAATTAAAATATTTCCCTTTGTAAAAAAAACAACCGATTTTTTGGTCGAAACCGAGAGTAAAAATTAAAATTATAATTTCAACCCTAGAATTGAAATTGACAACTATATTATTGGCTTTGACAGTTAAAACAAACAGTGAAAAGCCGCAATGTAAACAAAAAATAAAAAAAAGTTTATACTTAGTAAAATCTTTACGGCTGATGTGAAGTTTTAATGTAGTGTAGGTGATTGAATGACCGAATGTGAAAAATCTTCGAGAAATCATCTTTACGAATCATTGACCCAAAAAAATCTGAATTTTAGTTCTTGTTTGATTTTCTTAGCTTCTGTTTATAACTTGGACTGCAATGCCGTTAACTTTTGCATAATAAATATATTCCTGGGACTATTGGTGTTAAAATTTATCCCCAACAACTCCGTAGAAAGACATTTGACACTTCTCATCTTATTGAGGATAGTAGTTTGAAGCTCCACCGATGCCAGTTTAACAACATACAGCTTAGCGCTTGTTTTAACATGATTAGCACTATTAACTTTAGTCACATTGATAATATCATTGTTTGTAACTCCATCATGAACTTGGGATAAAACTTTTAAGACAACGTCATAATTATCGTATTTATTTAGTGGTATTCCTGTTATTACTAATGTATCTTTAACTTTTTCTTGCTGCATTGAATCTTGTAATGCTTCCAGATGATTTACGCGTTTATTTAGACTTTTGCACTCATTCTTTGTCTTACTTATGTGCAACTTTAATTGTTTAACTTCATCTAGTGCTGCTTTTGAATCGTTTTTTAGAGTATCCAAAGAATTATAAATGAAATACTGGGAGTCCTCTAATCCTTTGAACCGGTTCGTCAAGTCTAGAATGCTACTTTGTACATCATACAAAGTAACAGCTGACTTACTGGATTGCATAATAGGTGCTTTAGAAGTATTTTCACTCACGGCATTATCACTCATATCCTCAGTAACAATGGAGCGCCTGCCCATGCCCTTACACGCTTCACAATTCCAATGAACCGACCCATCCTTAAGACGCTCAACAAATGAAAGATTGATTGGATCCGTTAAACTGTACACTGGGATTTGTACGACTACCAAACACATTTTTTTCGCATTTACCACACACTGGCATTATATTAAATTTTGGCGGGATTATTAAGGAACTCCAATGATTTATTATTATTAAGAAAATATTATTAATTTCAATACTTTTAAATTAAAATTTTAACTATTATGATTACTGATTTTAATTATTATGATTATTTTTAATTTTATTTTATCTATATACAGTGAAACTTCTTCTAAAGTGACCCACAAATCAAGGGACCCACAAATTTTGGTCAATTCCTCCATAAATTGATAAATTGATCTGTGTATGGAAAAAATCAAAATGTATTATTACAATTTAAAGGTGGGCTCAAATAAAAACATTCTTTTAATCTTAAAATTTGTTTCATATAAATATGTAAAATAATATAAAATTCTAAAATACATAATTCATTTATGCTCATAGTTTCCATAAAAAATAGTGCAAGCGAGCTTCCCTAAATATTATGTTTGTCTAAGGATACATTAATAATTGGCAGATAAATTTAGATAAGTACCGATAAGTACGAGTAAATATTAACCTTTATTTTATCACATTAGTAGGAAATACTATAAACGTAGGAAAAATTATACAGTTCAAACAGTTTCATGTCTCCGAATTACCAACTGTTTTTAATTTTTTTGAAAAAATTGAGCAAAAGTTGTTTGGTGAGTTTTATGGCTACTATCTACTAAGAACCTTTCAAAGACCACCTCAGATGCAGTAACTGATGAAAGTAACTCTGCACATCTTTCTAATGCAAATTTTTTTATTTTTTTCAACATAATTGCAACATCTTCTCCTTTTGGTACAATTTCCTCATTTACATCTATAATTTCCTCATCATTGCCTAAATCGGATTCTTCTGCCTCATGACTCTCGGCCGATTTGCCCCGTATTTCGTTTACTGCCTCTTGATAAATATTATTTGTATCAGGCGTTTCGAAAACACATAACCCTTCATCGATATTTATGTACTCAATTAAATTTTCATTTTAAAATTCATCTAACACCACACATACGTCATCTAGTAACTCAGGATTAGATCGTCCACTGTTTAATGAAAAACCTGCCTTCTTGAAACAGTTGGTAATGGTTTCTGATTTCACAGCTTTCCATGCCGCATCAATCCAATTTACAGATTCTAACGTTTATTTTAACCATCTAAACTCACGCAACCTGGAGTGTTACCCGATCGCATCTCATTAGTTGAACTATTTGCAACACATGAATTGTTTTCGATTTTTGTTTATGTGAGTAACTTCTGAATGGCAATGCTACGCATGATGAAACAGCCGTCTCAGCAATAACAGTCTATGTGGAGCTATCATTGCTGCGTCAGTACCATCTTTAAATTAAGTATAGTATGATGCCTGCGTTGGCACAGATGACAACTGCTGCTGGAACCACACCTGCTGGCTATATATGAATTTTACAGGCCATTAAAACACATTTTCTATGGCTTAACAGCCTCTCGTTTCTTGAGAGCTTCTTGCGCCTTGTAGCTTGCACTTGAAAATAAAATAACCATTAGCGTTACAAAAATGTGCAGATCTGTAATTTGCGATTGAGTTTGGCCGAACCCTTGCAGTGTTGCAATTAACATGGACGATGGATCATGCTTAAAAGTTGTCTGGCGCTGATGATTGCGAATGGTACGGCATGTCCCATATACTAGCTACGTAGAGTAAAACACAACCAACACCAAAACCTTTAAGACCAATCACTGCGTTGTCCACTTTCTGCACCTGACCCAGTTATGATAACTAATATAGGAGATATTTCTGATACGTAATAAAAGAGATCAAAAATATTTCCTATCCTGCTCTAATTTAACTATACCTTAAAACCTTAAAAACCTAACTTAAACTATCGATTAAATGAAAACATATAAAAAAATTTTTATGAAACTAATAATCTGAATTTTAATCTACAATGAGGGGGTGCAAAATGAATACGTTAATAACTATCCTCATCTTAATTTGTTTAATTATTATTTAGTATGGTTATAATTATTTATAACAAAAAATCAAATATTCCAAAAAAAATATAACTTTAAATTATACTATAACAAGTTTTAGTACCACCAACACAAAAACGGACAGAAATATTTTTACTAAAGGAATACATCATCTGTGTGTTGTGGTACGGTTAAAATTTAGAAAAACCGGGGTAAACAAAAAGAAATGTAAAAATGGAATGGTAGGTAGGGTAAAAATGGATGAACGATTTTAGTAGAAATTATTTAACTCTTATTGCTGGAGTTAATTAAAATATACCGTCAATCTACAAACAATGTAAAAAAATTAAATTAGGTTTCCATCTAAACTCGATGGAATACAACTAAAGATACTTAAATTCCATAGATTCAAAAAAAAATTAAATTTGCTAGAAATTGAGTAAATATTTCTCCCCACCCTCTGCTCATCATTAAGCAGCCCACAAACTTCTTCTAGGTTATGGTCAAATAAGGAAAGGATTAACGGAATGTAAATTAAATTGGATATGATATCTAAGATCAACCCATCTAGCAAAGGCAGTCATAACTCCACTAACAGCGTGAGTGAGCTCATTGCACTGGTGATGATCGTTGCTACTATATAAAACCCTCTGGTCATGCATAGTAGTTTTGTCCCCGTATGTCACAATCTAGATTTAAATCCCACTTCGGGAGACATAGATTGTGTGAGTGACAACACGTTCCCTACCCATGTACCATTGGAACAAAAACTCGCCGGTTATTGCTATGATGATCTGATATAATTCGCAATGTGATGGTTACCAAGCTTATGATCAAAACTGGATTCAAATACTCGTCCTCTAGCAGACACGAGAGTTAACCACTTGATACCACACATTCAGGACATACCTACAATTAAACTGGGTGGACTTATAACCCCATCGCGAAGGATGATAAATTAAAAATTAAATCAACGAAAGTGAAAAACGCGAACTTAATTATGAATTGTTCATCAGATCAGATGTTTTAAAAAAAAATATTTCGAGATTGGTGCTTTACATGTTAACACAGGCTAACGGAATGAGACGTCAAACTGTCTGAAAAAAAAGTACAGAATCAAACCCATTCGCCCTTACTGCGTCGACATGAAAAACTGTTCACCTACTTGTACGAAAACAGTAGATATGCTAAATAACTACAAAATTAAATAAGTTTTGAACCAAAACTTCTGGCTTCTAAACTTGACAAAATACTTATTGTTACTGATAACTCGCCGGTTACAGTTAAAAATTTCCTTGACATCCGATACAACTATACTTAGCTTATGTCCATGCCTGTAGTCAAATACCCGTTCACTGGTAGAAATTCTAGGCTGAACGACTAAGTACATTGTATTCTGAACGTGACTAAAACTATATGAGTAGACTGGTAAAACCTCATCCCGAGAGATGGCAATTTCAATTTTAAAACTGAAGTGAAATTTACGCGAAACCTAACTATATGTCATTAAAGGAAATTCATATTTTAATTTGTAGACTATCCAGATGTTGGACAAAAGAAAAGCATTAATTTTCTATCCCTATATACAAATTAACAAATTGATGAACTAAACCAGCATATAAATACTGATCGTAAATCACCTTATCAATTTGTGCCACCTAATTGCGCCATCCCGCTTACCTTTGGTAAGGGCTGGTCGGATGGACACAATTTGGCTAGAACAGAATAGTAAAGAGAATTATTTTAGGGAGGTTTTTTTTTTAGTGCCACTAGTAATAAAGTAGACACTTAATCTTTATTTAAGGACTGATTTTTATTTTGCCCCTATTTTGGAAATGATTTGACTTTGCAGCCGGAAAGGAGTGGTCACATTACTACAGTGGTCATATTACTACAGTGGACCGCATCGTTCATCCTCGTTTAAATCACTCTGCAAAATCGCACTAATCTACTTGTACGAAAACAGCAGAAACAAGAGAAACGAACTTTGAAACAATTGTGAGATTACCCACATACAAGGTCAGTATAAAAAAACAAACTTTCAACAATTTCACTGACACACAATGACAATTACACTTTTGCACATTTATACTGCAATTAAAACAAAAAAAAAAACGTCAAAATTTCAACCACTATCGTAATTACTAATTCATTGCTCGGAATGCGAGTTGGGACCTGCCACCAATGAACGTGTAATCAGGGATCAAGCAGATGTAAATTCACCGTTATTAAACTATCACAACACAAGTAGGACCCACCATATATTAGGTCAGGCAAGCCACAGCCCTACCGATGTTAGAACAGTTTGTTTCGTGTTTTAATCACTACACTTAATCACTTGTATTCACAAAAACCTATTTATTTATCCATCAAATCACTGAAAATAATAATTAAATTTACCGACTTTGTGTGGCCTCGAGTTTGTGCGCCACTTGTAATGAACAAGTGGACGCAACTTTTATTATTGGACCGATGTTTTTGGCCCGTGTTTGGGCGCTACTTGTAATAAACAAGACTCAGTCGCAAACCTGAGTCCTGAACAATTACATAGATTGTCCAATGCGCTCTCCACCGCAGCTTCTAGTGTCTAGACTGCTATACAGTACCATCGAGAGACTGTATAGCAGTCTAGACACAACTGTTGCAAGTGTCCGTTTTCAGATGGCGTTGCATGACCAATGTTATTTTATGTGTGACCAATAATTTGTATTCAAAATTATTGGTCACTAGAGACTCGTGTGTTTTTATTTTTTATCCTGACAATTGATAGTCCCGTTATTCGATTTGTCAGTTTTGGCATGTTTTTAACTTTTTATATTGTGTCTGTATAAGGTGGCATATTTTGCGTTATTTAAAATATTTTTGTTTGCATTTACTACGTCAAAATATTATCGTTCATGCAAAATTAATCGGTAATTAATTAATTTTTTAGGTACCGTAAAGGTACCGTTATTTTATCTTTTATACTGAGCTAAATCTGTTCATCGATTTTAACCGCTAGATGGCGCTAAAAATTCCACCTTTCAAACAAGTTAGAAATCACGTTTGCCTAGACCTATAGTTTAGCTGCTATAAGACTTAAAAGTTAAAAATGTTTTTTTTTCACAGAACGGGTAGTGTAATTAATTCACTATACGAGTTTTATATAGTAGGCAAATTACCACTGGTGGGGTCTCATTACTATAACATTATAAAACTCGTGTTTGTCCATTAATTCTATATTCTTTTTATTGATCAAAAATAACTCTTTAAATACAAAAATTACTGCTGACCTACAAAAATTTAAAATACACTGCGGGAAATTAATTTACAGTGGGGGAAATTTAATTAAACTGTAACCAATGTTACCTAATGAATTGGTAACATATTCCCGGGTCCACTCGTGGATTATTATGACGGTGCTTAAGGCGCATGTACAGGGGCAGGCGGTCGAATTATAGCTGTACGTAATTTAAACTGTTTACAGATGCAACATGTCACTGTGACCAGCACTACTGGAATGAGTAAATAAATTGCCAGATAGTGGTGATAATCATGTAAGTTTTAAATTAACCGTTGATGTTTCTAGATTGTTTTCATGGTCTTGGAGAGAAGCTTCTTTGGCCTTGATCTCCAATAAGGTGGTTGATGAATTTGAGTTTGCACCTGTCACTTAGTGTAGATGTAGGTTATCGCTTAAATTAAGTTGTGGCATAAAAAATTAAGTTGTGGCATAAAAGAAAAAGCGAATCTGCTGCTAGATGTCCTATATCCTGACACTGTAAATGTCTCTCCTTTTAGAAAACAGTTTGGATGGAGTTCTAAAATGCCTCCTCCTTCAATCAATTCAGTTGTTGTCTCGATAACTCCACTGCTTACATCTTCGCATATTAGTTTAGCGGTGGTTTTTGATTTCATCACAAATATACAGGCATTGTATCTGCGTAAAGGAATCCACAGCGTTGTAACATCCATCATGCGGATCTGACAGTTCTTTGGAATGGCACTTTTTTGTGTGAGGATAGTTCTATTTCACAACTTGCCGTGTGTGCATTATATTCATATAATGGCTGATGAACATCACAAAAGTATTCTCCACTAAGGTCTGTACATGTTTCGAACTCCTCTGCAGTTAGCGCCATATATTGATTTTGCTGTAGTGCCACCATCAAGTAGTTAGAAGATGGCATGATGTAGACAAATTCCTGCTGGTGGATCGTGGGAACTGGTATAACGCGGTATAATTCATATCGGCATCTCTGTACCAATGGAACTTTAACCTCAAAGATTATAGTTTCTTCAATTTTAATTGTTCTGACTTCGATTATCTTATATAATGCGGCTATTTCTAAGTTGCGACCTGGGACACCCTGATTAGCTTTTAGATTATGTGTGATCTGCTTAATCCGTTCCTGAAGTTGCTGGGTTGTCATAATAAGAAGATAGTTACTACTTTATATGGTCCAAGCCATATTGAATCTTGCTTTGTGCGTCTGTTTTCATTTTTAAGCCATACCAAATCATCTGGTCTTAATTGAATTCCGTTAAGTTTTTTATCGTATTGTTTTTTGACTATCTATTTTTTTTTTAATGTTTTCTCTGGCAATGGCATGTGCGAGTCTTAATCTAGCTTTGAATTCAGCGACGTAATCGTCAAAATTGTACGTGGGTTCTGGATCTTTTTTAACCGCGCTTGGGATGAGAGCTGGCCTTCCATATACCAGTTCATGAGGTGTATAATTTGTTGAACAGTGGGGTGTAGTATTATATACGAATATTGCGTAGTGACACATTTCGTCCCAATTTTGTCTTTCTATATCCGTAAAGGTTCTAAGATATTCCTTTAAAGTATTGTGCGACTTTTCCAAGGCTCCATTTGTTTGAGGGTGATATGCTGTTGTAGTTATATGTTTTAACTTTAGCAACTTACATACGTCATTGAAAGATTTACTCATGAAATTACTGCCTTGATCAGTGAGAATCGTCTGAGGGATACCATATTTGGTAATATAGTGCTCGCATAAAGCTTTCGCGACTGTGTTAGCTTCTTGATTTGGTACTAGGATTGCTCCCGAAAATTTAGATAGATCATCTTGGAATGTAAGTAAATAGACGTTTAAGTTCTCTGTTTTCGGTGGGGGCCTACTATATCGAATGCTACTCTTTGGAAAGGGTATTCCGACGTGGAAGTGATTTGTAATGGGACTCGTATTTGTCTATGACACTTGTTTCTCTTGCATTCATAGCATTTACTAATGTGTTTGTTGATGTCAACTAACATTTTTGGCCAGTAGTATAACATTTTGATGCGCTTATACGTTCTCCATGTGCCTGCATGGCCTCCTAACGGTAAATTGTGATATTCTTGTAAGATCTGTAACCGTTTCTTTACGTCATGTACTACTATTTTGTTTGGTTTACCAAAATTTTCATTCATGCTTTCACTTGCATTTGGAACTGTGATTGCTTGTGAATTTAAATTCGTGCTTGTTGCGTTCTGCTTGCTTTTGGGTTCGGTTTGTTTATTTTTTGCTTGAGCTCTCGTGACAACCGTTATTTGCTCGTGGCGAATACGGCTCAGTGCATCAGCATTTGTGTTTTGCTTTCCTGATTTGTGGAAAATTTCAAAATTGTATTCCGACAATTTTAAATTCCATTACAGAATCCTGTTTGGTGTTTTTGATAAGTTACCAGTAAGAAGTTTGTGATCGGTTTTAATTATGAATTTCTTTCCGTAAAGATATGGCCTAAAATTATTAACACCCCAATAGATAGCTAACATTTCCTTTTCAATTGTTGAATAATTCCTTTCGGACTTGCTTAATGCTCTACTTGCGTATGCTACTGGAAATTCACCCTCTGGGTAAAACTGTGATAAAACTGCTCCCAAACTAAAGTCACTTGCGTCTGTTGTTAGTGTGAATGGTTTTGTCATGTCGGGGTATTTGAGGATTGGTGGGTTTATTAGACATTCTTTTAGTGAATGTAATGCTTTTTCACAGATTTCAGAGAAAAAAAAGGGTGTACCTTTGCGTGTTAATTTGGTAAGTGGCTCAGCAATTTCTGAGAATTTTGGAATAAAACGACGGTAATAGTTGGCTAAACCCAAGAATGACTGAGTTTCTTTAACGTTCTTTGGTGTTGGAAATTGTTGGACTGCTTGTTGTTTTATAATACTTTTGTGTTTTATATGTTGATGACAGGATTTAAAAAGGTAATGTTTTATATGTTATTTTTTGTTTTTTAATGGGCGCGTTTTTTATATAATATTTACCCGCTTGCCACTGGTGGGGGCTATGACGGTAAATATTAATTTGAGTTTGAGATCTACTGAATTTGCTCCAGTAGCGATGTTTCGTAAGTGGTTGTGGCGTTTTATGTTATGATAGCTTTCAATATAGGCCTGTTTGGGTTTTACGCCATTTAAGCAAATATTGCTATCGTGTATTTAATTATATTTTGTGAAGGAATACTTACCAATCTTGTCACTTTGTTCCTTCTGGTGTTGTGTGGAAAAAGAACGCTTTTATTTTATTTTAATTTTAAATATTTTATTTGTTATCTCTTGCTCTTCGCTTTTTCTACTCCTTTCTTTATACAAAATGTTTTCTCTCTTATATACTAAAAAATTCTTATATACTAAAAAATGGTTTTTGTTTAATGTGTTTTTAATTGTTTGATTGGGGATTCTTGGAAGGTAGGAAAAGAGGTATTTTTGTTTTATGATGGATATTAAAAAAGGTATGGAGAAATTAGTTTTCAATGTAAGGGGAAATATGTCGGTTTTATTGTTTTCTTTTATGGTTATTCTTATACTATTAAAATTAGGTCTTAATACTATGGCGCCGCTTAATGTTCTTTATTCGGTCTGTTGTGTTACCAGGACAATTGTTGTTGTAAACCATTCGTTCGCTGTAAATAGTAGTTGGATTTGGTTTGATACCTTCAGGAGTTATTAAATGGCCGAGAAATATTATCTCTTTTCTCAGGAACTGGCACTTGGTGCATTGGAGTTTCAAGTTGTTTGATCGGCAAATATCGAACATCTCTACTAATTTGTTGTTATGATCATTAAGATTCTTTCCATAGATAATTACATCATCTAGGTAAATACAACCTTTCAGACCTTGACATCCTCTGAGAATGCTGTTGATCATTTTTTGAAATGTTGCTTGTGAATTTCTTAACCCGAATGGCATTCTGTGAATTCGAAATGGCCATAATCGGTACTGAACGCTGTTTTATGACAATCGCTAGGGTTCATTTCAATCTGATGGTAACCGCTAGCCATGTCTAAAGTCGAGAAATATTGTGCGTGACCGAATTGGTCGAGAATATCGTTAATATTAGGTAGTGGGAACGAGTCACCTATTGTGATTTCATTCAATTTACGGAAGTCTACCACAAGTCTCCATTTTGGTTTACCGTTTTTTCCGGGCTTTTAAGGCACTGCAAGAAGTGGGCTATTGAATGGACTTACGCTATTTTGCCTTCTGTTAGCATTTCGTTCACTTGTTTGTTAATTTCATCTTTATGAAATTAACAAACAAGTGAACGAAATGAATTTCATCTTTGTACGTGTACCGGTTTTGAGTCTGTGTATAAAATAATGTCGTGTTGAACTCCTGACACGCTAGTTAATTTGTCGCCTTCTATAAAAAATATGTCCTGATAATCTAAACATAGTTTTAATATCGATAAATTTTCTTGTATGTTGTTGTTCGTATCTAAATTTTCCGTAATTATTTGCGTTATGATTTGTTCTCTATTTATTTCTTGATTCGTTGCGTTGTCTACTGATGGGTATTGTGTTACTGGTTCTAGTTCAGGTTGGAAATTTTGTAACTCAGTGTTACACGAAAAAGTATTGGCTATTAAGATTTTTGCCTTGAAGTTTTTCGGTTCCAATAACATATGTGGAATGAATATTCCGGGCATTACTTCTTGAGCTGAACACACACACAACTGGTTTGATTTTGTTTTTATTTCTATACATACTTCACTCCGTGCAGGTAGTATGATTTTGTTCTCAGGTTGATTTGAGAATTTTATAAAATGTTGCCCTATTTTTAATTGATTTGAACTATACAGTACAGTATGTCAACTTTATGCTCATCGAAAAAACCTCTGCCTAGAATGCCATCTTATTTGATTGGAAACTCATTTGGAACTTTGTGGAATTTGTGCTTTACCGTTATGTTTTCGTCTAATTTTAAATCTAATGCTATCGATCCTAGTGTTTCGGTTGTACCTTTTCCTATACCTGTTAATTTTAAAATATCTTCAGTGTCAATTTTACTTTCTGTTACAAATCTTTCTATAATTAATGATATTTCTGCACCTGAATCTATCAATAAATTTGGTCTTACGTGGCCTATTATTGGTGAGATGGTGTCGGTTTCTGTTTTGAATTTAGGTACTAAGTTTATAGATTTTGTAGATTTAATATCGTCTGGGTATAGTAAATGTTTTATGTCGTGTAGACCGTTTGCGTGTTCGTAGCTTTGTTCGTTATCTTTTAATGTTCGCTGTCCTTTAAAATTTTGTCTTTGTGATTTGGTCGAATTTGATTGTTTTTGTTTCCATGTTTCTTCTACTGTTGGTTTCATTTTCAATTTATGTTTGCTCTTAATGAAATTTAATGTTCGAGTTGAAAATTTTTTGATAGTAAGGAAAATTGCCTGTAGAAAAAATATTGATTTATTAATCCGCTACTTTCTTGTAGTCTGATTTTCAATAAATCACTACATTTTTTTCGGTTTTCCACCATAAGTAATTTTATATGTGACCCTATTATTTGCAATAAGAACAAAATTAAAACAAGATGCGATGTGTTGACACTGAATTTTCTTGCGTAGTTTTCCATTATGTGTTTGGTAATTAATATTTTTTGTTTTTGAGTGTCTAAACTCGTAGGAATTATTTGACTGTGGATGCTGGAATCCGTTGAATTTGTTAGATTTTGAGTGTTGGAACTCGTTTGATTGGTTTGCTTGAGGATGTAGGAATCCTTTGAATTTGAATAATTTTAGAGATATATTGCTGGAATGCATCCCATTTGGAGAATCCGTCCGTGTTCTGGTGTTTCAGTAATGTTAATTGATCTCCTACCGCTAGGTGGATCCGTTGGCGTTTCCCTGGTCGTGCTGACTAGTCATGAAATACCGGTGTTCTACTTCTTGTTGCTGGGGTGCAATCTGGTTGATCCTCATGTTTTTTATTTTATCTTCAAGATTGTTAAGTTTTTGTTGTTGTGGCTGTTGCATCGGATAGTGGTTTGTTCCATACATTGTTTGGCTCAAGAATTTCCTCCTGCATTTGTCGAATGTGTGTCCCGTCGTAGTTTTGTAACACGAACAGTCTTTTGGTGGTCTTTGATGAAATTCTGTTTCCTTGTTGGCGATACGTTTTGAAATTCCCATTCTGTGCTATCTGTTGATTTTTGTAGTTATTTTGGTATGGTTGTCTGTAATTTGTATAGTTCTGTTTGTCTGTTGGTACTGATTTGTGTTGTTCATTCGTTGGTTAAACTGTTGGTTCGTTGATTGCTGGTTGTTGCTATATCGAGGTGTTGTGCTCGTTTCTGGTCCTATCTGATGTTGATACTTTAATTGTCTTGGTTTGAAATTGCCTTGATTTGTATTGTATGTTGCGGGAAAGTAAAATCAGGTACCCGTTGTTGTTGCTGTTGTGAACTCGACATTTTTCTTCCTGCGAACATTCTTGTTCTACATACATTCCATGTGTGATTTGGTTTATGACAATAGTTGCATGTTATCCAGTTATTGATGTTGGATTGTGGTGTGATGTGAACGCCTGTGTTTTGCTTTGTGTGTGTGTCTTGTGTTTCCTGTGTAATTAGCCTGTATCCATAGTTTCTGATACTTTCCCCGTAACACTGTCTGCATTCTGTAAACTTTTTTTCTAGATCATCCAATGTTTCCGTGTTCAAATACATTCCCCTTAGCGTAGATTTTAATGTATCTTAGTCTTGTGTTTGCCTTCTGCTAATCGTTGTTAAAGCATCTTCAGTTAACCTAAATTTGATTAATTTGATTAATATTTCCTTTTCTACTGCTGTTGCTAACATCCCGTATACCAAATCAGCTGTCCCAACAAATCGTTCTAACTCATTTTTCCTTTTTCCTGTATGATGTATCTGCTCCGTTGAATTCTGGAACAAGACTTGTGATATTGCTCTGTATTTCCCTTTGGTTCATTTTTGTTGCTGTTTCTGTGATGCCGTACTGGTTTAGAATTTTCAAATCTTGATCCAACTCGCCTTTGGTTGTCACGCCTGGTAAGGTTGATGCTACTTCTACAATTTCACTTGCCGTGATGTTTATTTGTTTGTCTGTCTCTCTGTTTGGTTGTGTCTCTGCTTGTTGAATTAAAATCCTCGTAGATCCTTTTTCAGTGTTACTGTTACTTCTTGTCCTCACCGGTGACCTTGGTGTTCTGTTCGACTTTAGTGCAAATGGTGACACTCCGTTCATATGGTACTTTCAGACTCACTTCACTCTTTATATATAAAAAAAATATCTTTTGACTCCATTCGACCATGGGGGGAATTTTTCTTTATTGAATTTGGATTTTCGACCTTTTTAATGGTAATATTTCAAAAAGATTCTCAACCTATTAATACTTGTACAATTACTTAATTAACTAAACGCAACAGGTGCAAATGTGGCAGCGCCAATGTTATAACTAATGTTATTCTAATTTTATAATTGTTATAAAAAGTTTGTTGAATGTTATAATTTACTTACATTTTTTATTACTTTTTTTACTCACAAAAATTTACTATTACAATATTTAAATTTCACTATTACAATATTTTAATACAACTTCTTAACACGACTTCTTAATACAACTTCTTAACACGACTGGTCAATAATTTTTTTTTATTTTTTTTTACTTAAATTGTAGTTCTTTATAAAAAATGCCTTCTGGTCATTTTTTATCGACCCATTTAATTTAACTTATTTAATACTTAAATATACAATAATTAGTAAACCAGTAATTGACATATATGAAATATACAAATCAAATTGATGTCACCTACTAGTGATTAAACAAGAGGGTTCCAAATTTCAAAAAGGTGAAACATCTTGTTTGTAGAATCTTTTGTTTGGGCGCGAATTACGTTTTCACTTTTTATAGAATAAATAAAATTAATATATTTTTATTTAATTAATTTTATTATTCACGTATTCTTTTTTCTTATGTTGAACTTTCTTGTTCGACTTCTAATAACATTCTACTTCTTAAAAATATAATATGCACAAATATCAAAAATCGTTAGTAGAGCGATTTTTGTCAATCAATGTATTTCATTGATTAAAATTTATTTTTGCTAGTGTGAAAAATGCATTTACTTATTTTGACTTTATGTTATTTATAATATATTTTTGTTATGACTAAAATGTATTTCATATAAATGTATCTTATCTTTTTAGAAGATATGTTGTGAATAAAATGTAGAATGCATTTTGTATATTTATTATAATTTGAGAAATGTAAATTATGCATATAATATTAAGTTACTGCAAGTTTGTAACTGCTACGGGTGTAGTCATCCGGTCGGATGATGGATGACGTAACTTCTCCCCCTTAAAAAGGTGCCAAAATGACAATTTTGGAACATCTGTAGAAGCTGCTGGATTTGGTGTTTTGATACTGCTATGTTTAAATCTGAAGTATATAAAAATAATTATTACGCATAATAGGGTTCCTATTATGCTATAGATAATGACTGTATGGGTGTTTTGTTTGGTGCTAGAATGTTGTAAGTGTTCTAGCTGTTGTACATGTTGGATTGTTAATATTTGCAGTTCTTCTTGGTTAATAGGTGTTCGTATTTTTCCTGGTATGATGTCATTATATGGTAGTTCTAGGTGTTGTTCTCCATATATTAAATCTAGCTTTGCCGTGAATGTTTTGTTCATAATTGTTAATGTACAATTATGAAATTCGATTATATGTTGTCCTATGATGTCTTTCTGTTGTTGTTTACAAGTTAAAGTGAATATCATGGTGTTTGTTGTAAATACGTAAAGTTTGCCGTTGGCTATTTCTTTTACAAAATCTTTTGGTTTTGTTTCGATTAAGTCGCATTTGGCTGGTATGTTGTTTATAATAGCTGCTATGCAGGATGTTTCTGTGGGCTCCAATTTTTCTGTGTCGCATGACGTAAATTTACTTATTGCAATACAAGGTTTTGTAATATATTGGTAAAGGGATGGATTTATTAATATTTCAGGATTTGGAATTGGTATAGTATATGAGTTATTTATAAATGTAGGAATGGTTTTAAAATATGTAAAATTTAATGGATTATATTGTGGGATTTGAATGGAAAATATTAGTTGGGTTTTGTTCATATATGCTTGTAGCCATATGAGTTTATAGAGGTCCTCCTCGGTTTCGATCGTAATTCCTTGTTTAAGTATAATATCTTTAATAATTTGCGTTTCATTTTTATCCAAAATATGTTTTGAAATTATTTTAATTTTTGCAAAAGTTAGTGATTCTATAATATTGTCTAAATGTTCTTGTAACGTTTCTATATTAGAGATAATTTGATGTAAATGTTGATCTGTTTTGAGTAAGGTTTTGGCTGTTTCTGTTACATTAATTAATAATTTTGCGTCATATTCAATTATTCTAGCTTGGTCAGTTACGTATTTTTGGATTTTGGAAAATCTATCCGTCATTAAATTATTTATTCTTATTTGTTCGTTCAATTTGTCTGTAATTTTGTCTTCGTTTCTATTAATTTGATCTAAAGTCTGTTCTAAGGTATGCAAGTCGTCTTGGTCCAGATTTCCTGTTATAGAATTGATTATGGATCCTATACCATTTATAAGTCCCCTTTTTTGTCTAGTTATTGGTTGTAAATGTGCGTATGTTTCTGTTAGTCTATCTAACTTATATCGGATTGTCTTAATTTTGTATTTAAAGATATTATTTGTGTCCTTATTAATTAAAGTAGTTATATGATCTATGTTTTTTATTATTCTGTCTATGTTTTCTTGATATTGGTCAAGTTTTATTATATGCAGAAGCCTTGTATACGATGATACGATTTTCGCGTCATTAATTTTAATTGGTATTATGCCTTTAGTGTCCTTGATGTCATGTATCTTAATTGTTTGTCCCCATGTTGGTATTAAACTGTAACGGTCGTTTAATTTTAGCCTTATGAATTTTTCCTAATTTAGTTTGTATTGTAACTTTATTATTTTTTAGAACTTGTAATTTATTAAAACGTGGTGCTATTTTATTTCTCCTATTTGTTTTCCAGTAAACAGTATTTCCGGTTGCTAAGCTAGGAGGGTTGATTCTATTTTTATTACTTCTGAATGGATTGATAAATTTGGGCCTGATGAATGATTTATCCGATCCGGTATCAATGAGAAATTTTAAATTTTGATTATTAATTTTGAGAATAATATAAGGTAATTTATTTTGGATAAAATTATGATTATTCAAAAATCCGATTGGGTTTCCGAGGCAGGTGCCTGAAAATCCTGATCGTCTATTTCGTCAGGTAATGGGATATCAAATGGTTGTGGATCGTACTCATATTGAAGACTTGTAGTTGCATTTTCAGATTCTTCATAATACTCATTCATTCCATCTGAGTGGTGAGAATCTTTTGGTGAATAGGGGTCGATTTCCTGAATGTTGTACATTCCCTTATTTTGAAACTTAGGTGGACCTGGATATTGATTAGGAAATGGTTGCCTGTTTAAGCCAACAGTATATTGTCTATTTTAATCTTGTAAGGATCGAGTATCCATTGGTTCTACTCCATCTCTTGGTTTTGGAGGTAGAATAGCTGGTCTTCTAACTAATTGTTGGAAATTGTTTCTAAATTGTGGTCCGGTATTAAAATTGGGTTTAAATGGTTGATGATTATAGTATTTAGGTGCATTAGGGATATTAGAAATATTTCTATTAAATTGATGTTGAAATACTGGAGGATTTTGCTGGAAATTTCTTGAAGGTATCAGAGGTGGTTTCTTATAGATCGGTGGATTTGATTGATTTATTTGTTTATTTTTGATATAGAACATATTCTGTTCTGCAAGGCATATATTATATGCGTCCGCTAAGGTAGTTGGATTTCTAGCTCTTATCATGGAACCAAGAGGTTCTCTAATTCCTGGTAGAAATGTGTTTAAGCACATAACACTTCTTTGGCTTGTCTTACTGCCACTACATCATGAAGTTTTACATGTGTAACCAATGCGGATTGAAATTCTATAATTTTTGAGAAGAAATCTTCCATGGAATTATTACCCTGATATAAGGAATGTTAAGTCCTTAATGAGACTGGTCTCATTCCTTTTATCTGAATAATGATTTATTAGATTATTTTTTATACTAGCCCATATTAATGGGGTGCCATACATAGATAATATGTCATCGGCTTCACCTTGTATTTTGTTACGAATGGCACGAAGATATGAGGTAGGTATTACTTGGGCTCCTAAAACTGTTTCACAAGCTATTATGATTTCATCTACGTTAGCTAAAAAATCATGTAGTCCCTGTTTATTACCACGATATATTGGCAAATCGCGTATACAATCTGGTAATTTTAGATATGCTGTTATGACTTTTAATTGTTCTTCGGTTGCCATTTTTGAATCTTTTATATTGATATTATTTAATGAATTTATTAAATTGTCGATTTCTATTTCTAAATTAATGTCTACTTTATTATCAATTTCTTTTGCTTTCATAAATAATTTCACTTGCACATTTAATATTTGTTTTTTTTTTTTTTATAAAAATTTTCTACAACTATAACTCTATAAACCGTAGAGTTGTCTAATATAATAAATTTTATTTTTTTAATTTTTCCATAAACCGTGGATATACTTAAACTAGTTTTTTTTTTCGTAAACCGCGAAAAAGATGAGAAATGTTATTCAAGAAATCAAGAAAGGAGTGGAGTGGAATTAATAAATTTTATACCAATATATCACTCACCAGAATACTACGTAAGTTATTTTGATGATGTTTAGTGCCTCACCTTCCTGGGGGGTATCGCCGTCACTCACTTTAATTATTTATATTTATTTCTTCATAAAAGATTTATTTATATTTATTTATATAATTTATATTTATTTATTTATATTTATTTATTTATTAAAGATTTATTTATATTTTAAGTTTACAATAAATTCACTTATAATTTAATAAGTTCAATAATTTATTTTACACTTTTTATAATCAACTCTATGGTTTGACCACTACCTTTCTACTGCATATGTTCGCGAAAAAAATTAAACATATTTACTCGGCACCATCCCGAAATATTTTGGAATGCCGGAAGTTACGTTACATACTTTTCTATACTGAACATGTACTTTAATAACGCAGTATTTTGTTTTTAAATACTGCTGCCACCTTGGTAAATATAAACACACTGTGTATTACTTATGAGTGTGTGTTGGATAACCCGCGATTCCAATAATCGAAATCTTGTATTTCATTGCATGCCAACATTCTGGCGAATTAAAATATGAAAATGAAATACCGGGTGGTGCACCAGATTTTATTGTAGCAATGTACAATCTTTGTGCAGACGCTACAGATGTTCTGCATCCCTGATTGAAGTTGTGGATTGTTGATTGATGTATTGTTCGATTTTGGCACTAGCACTATATATACGTATTCCTCGTATATTAATTGCACAAATGTATATATTCACTTAAATTATGTATTTATTTTATTTTAATTAAAATTTTTTTTGTCACTTTTGTGCAATTATCACTAGTTGCACTTTACGAATTTACACTAATCGCACTTATCCTTTTATGGATGCCAACGGGTACTATTAATATAGTATCCTACCGGCTGCGCCAATTACGTTTTCACTTTTTATAGAATAAATAAAATTAATATATTTTTATTTAATTAATTTTATTATTCACGTATTCTTTTTTCTTATGTTGAACTTTCTTGTTCGACTTCTAATAACATTCTGCTTCTTAAAAATATAATATGCACAAATATCAAAAATCGTTAGTAGAGCGATTTTTGTCAATCAATGTATTTCATTGATTAAAATTTATTTTTGTTAGTGTGAAAAATGCATTTACTTATTTTGACTTTATGTTATTTATAATATATTTTTGTTATGACTAAAATGTATTTCATATAAATGTATCTTATCTTTTTAGAAAATATGTTGTGAATAAAATGTAGAATGCATTTTGTATATTTATTATAATTTGAGAAATGTAAATTATGCATATAATATTAAGTTACTGCAAGTTTGTAACTGCTACGGGTGTAGTCATCCGGTCGGATGATGGATGACGTAACTCGCGCTATAGACGCAGTTTCAAAATGAACGAATTGCATTTTTACTTTTCTACTTTATTTGTTAAAATTTAACAAAAATTAGAAGGAGTTAACTTCTGACCAATATTTTAATACACAATAAAGCAGGGATTCAATTAGTTTGGCAACTAGAACTAGAGGATGTTAATAACGAAAATGTTGTTTTTTAATTCTTTAATTTTTTTGTTTAAAATGATTAAATGTTATTTTTATTTATTACACGACTGATTTGTAAGATAATGCTTGAAATTAGTCCACATTAAATGAAAAAAATGATATAATAGATATTTCTTTTACAGTTAAAATATAAATTTTACAAATATTGGAATACATTTTGGTGATAATAAAATTTACATCGCTGTTTTGATGTTACTTGATAAATTAGTCGTGTATTTTTAATTGTGTTATTGTGTTAATATTACAAAACCTTTTATCTTTTAGCTACTAAGCTTTTTGGTTCTTGTGTATTCTGATTTAGTTAGATACTTTTGAACTTACATCATTGAAACAACTCTTCTGATGTATCGAACAGACTCCCGTCAACATTTCTCAACGAAGCTGCTCTAGCAGATACCTTAATGGATATCTGATTTGCTTAAGATGTCTCTTATCTGATTTGCTTAAGATGTCCTGGTCATCTTTATCATCTGTCTCATGTATTGGTTATATTGTTGGAACAGGCATGCCCGGCACGTTTTCACAAGTGAGTTTTACTATTTTTTCTAGTTTTTGACACTAGCCAGACTCAACGAACCTGTATTTTCAAACTGCAAACTACGTGCAAGCAAAGGTGATTAGTGACAAAGGTTCGGCTGCTGAAATTTACCACGTCGTTCAATTTCTATAATTTTATGCTACATTTTTTTGCCTTAAATTCTCTTATTAAATATATCGCCGCAGATTTTTATCAGCAGTCTGTTTGTATATACTGTAACGAAAGTTAAAATGTGAATATTGAATTGATACCATTGAATTAATATTCACACCCACTAGCATTAGCAGATTTATTCGCGACATTTTTACACTCTATGGGCGTTCTTTTTTCCTTCTAAGGCTTAGGGGAATGCGTGGGTTTTCCAAAAGAGATGCCGTGAATTGTGATTGACCACTGAATCGGAAGTTGAAGAGACAACAGCACAGCGGAACCTTACTCATCTATGCGGCATAGGTACGTCGAACTCACCCTCTGTATGCTTTTACGATTTCATCGTCATAATATTAAATAATAAAATTTAATTGCTTTTTAGTTGTTAGCGCACAATCTGATTAATATGCGTAAAGGTATATTAACAAAACTATATATGTGTACGTATTATTTGATTGATTGATTAGACTGTACGGTCAAGGAACCGGGAACTCCCGGAATGCCGGGCACCACCGTACACCGTGTTACATATAACAAAACCGAAAGAGTGGATAGAATTTGTTAGTTTTGGCAGACTTGACCCGGTCGATAAAGAACTCACCGGGTAGCTTGATGGTTTGACCGTAAACCATTTCAACTGGTGAGCACTTAAGATCTTTTTCACGTATCCGACGTGAGCCGAGGAGTTTCGTTAACTCAGTGAAAAGTTTTGACTCAAATTGCGTTCCTAGATCGGTTGTAATTGTGAGAGGAACGCCGAATCGTGATACGTAGTTGTTAATGAATGTGGTGGCAATGGTTGCCGCGGACATGTTTGTCCGCGAGTGAAACGATCGACACATGTAAGTAAGTATGAATATCCATTAGACGGAGGAAGGGTCCTACAATGTCTATATGGATATGTTCGAAATGATAGTATATTTTTAGGCCAGGCAACTTGAAAAGTTCTAGTTTCATGGTGTAACCAGTGTGACATTCGGAACCAGAAAGTAAATTCTGAAGTTCTAGGTCTGCTTTTAAGATGCTAAGATAATTTTGTTGTATTCGAAGTGAGTCTCGACTGTGGCCGTAGTAATTTCGGTTGTGCAAGAAAGTGCATCCGCGACCGTGTTGTCTTTACCGTTCACATGTTGGATATCCGTAGTAAATTGTGAAATGTAATCCAAGTGGCGAGCTTGGATTACGGAAATTCCTAATGGCATTAATTCGTTCTTCAGACGGCAGAATGCCATTAGGTGTGATTTTGTGGTTAAGGAAATCAAGAGTTTTTACTCTAAATTCACATTTTGCGATCTTGATGTGTATATCAAACTCAGTTAACTTGTGGAAGAGTTGTTCCAAGTGAAGTTTGTGTTGTTCCTCGTCTATTGATGCCACCAGTATGTCGTCGACGAAGTCCAGATCTCGAACGACTTCATTCATAAAGCGCTGGAACGTTTTTGCGGCGTTACGTAGACCGAATGGCATTCGCGTAAATTCGAAGAGGTCAAATGGAGTCGTTATTACAGTTTTGTGAACGTCTTCAGGTGCTACGGGAATCAAGTGGTATGCTCTGACAAGATCGATTTTCGAGAAAATTTTGCAACCATGCAAATCCATGGAGAAATTTTGGATATAAGGTATCGGATAGCGATCTGGTGTTATGATTGTGTTCAGTTGCCGATAGTCCCCACGTGTTCTCCAATCTTTCTTTCTTACCATGTGAAGTGGACAAGATATGGGAGATGCAGATGGTCGGCAAACCCCTAATTCCATCATGTCCTGAAATTCTGTATATGCAGCTTTGTGACGCACTGGATCTAGTCGCCGTGGTCTTAACACTGGCAAATGGCCTGCCGTGATAATATGATGAACCGCACTGTGACGAACTGGTAAATTGTAATTAGGCTCTGCAGTTAATGAAGTAAATTGTTTAAGCAGAGTACCATAGCCGTTGTCGATTGTAAAATGGATCGGTGTTGGTGTGTCGACGCGAACTATTGTGACATTGATTGACAGCTGAGTCGCTGAATCAATCAACCGTTTACGTTTTAAATTGACAAGAAGGCCAAATTTACTCAGAAAATCGGCGCCAATGATCGGACGATTCACATCAGCTAAAATGAAAGCATGTGTGAAGGTTCTTCATAGTACGATATTCACCTGGAGCAGTTCAGTTCCGTAGGTGTTAATGATTGTATCATTGGCGGTTGTTAGAACTAGATCTGTTGACTTTTTTGCTGAAATAATATGATTTCGCAAAAGTAGTGGCTGGAACAACCGAAAGGTTCGCTCCAGTATCGATTAAGAATGTCATTGAATTTTAAGTGTCGTATAGAAAAAGTCGACTAGTTTTTAGAGTGTTATGAGTATTTGACTCGACCCGTTGTTTTACAAGTTTTTTGTTTGTACTAGGTTTGGTCGACTTCCATATGCTGTGTGGATGACGTGGTTTTCCCGAAATTGCCCTGAGACCGTGATTGATGGCTGAATCCCGCAAGATTTTTATCTGCAGACATAGCCTCAAAAATTTTATCGGCTGTGTTAGACAATTCGTCTAACGGACACTTATCCGATTGTGCTATGAGAGCGATTCGGACAATTTCAGGCATCCGTCGTATCCACAGCGATTTTATTATATTTTCGGGGAAATTTGTTCCGGCAAGAATATTGATGTGTCTTAGTGCCTCGGATGGGCGCCTGTCTCCGATATCTTGACCTGATATTAACATTTCTAATTTGCTCTCGTCTGATTGTGTCAAACGAGTGGGCAACGCGCTTTTAATTGTTTCGTATCGATTATCGGTTGGTGGGTTCGCGAGTTTATCAGCGATTTTAGTACTGGTCACCGGAGACAGTGCCCCAAGGACTTGTAAATACTTTTGTTTGCCGGTTTTAATTTTTTGTAAGTCGAACTGGATTTCGGCCATGTGAAACCATGTTGGCACGTTTTCCATCCAAAAAGACTGTAACGGCATGCGTTTAGACGCGACCTCAACATTTGGTTTCTCTTGATCGAAATCCGGCATGATTTCGACTGAATTAAATTTTAGTCTTGATTGCGTGTTTTATTCCCGTTGAGTAATTCGTACTCGCTTGGTTGTATAATGTAACCTTCATGTACAAATTGTACACGCACGGATGATTCTTTAAAAAATGGAAACGACAGAATGATTATCTTAAAAAAAAGATAAGCGATTCCGTAACTATGCTGTTGTTGTCTATGAATTATCGCGTTGATACGCCTGGCCTTGCGCCCGTGGCTTAAGATGGCGTGTGTTTTTTTCTTTTGATAAATAAATATGCTGTCTACGGCAATATTTATGCGGTATGGAAACCGCGTTGTCCGTGAATAGTTTTCTGTGTTGTTTAATGGTCACCATAGACCATTGATGTTTAATGGTGATGGTTATGTGATATTTAATGTTTTTTCATTTTATGTTTTTGACTCCAGTTTAGTCATCTGCGTGTTGGTTCCGTAAAAACGGACGTCGTAGTCACCACTATAACGCTTGTTTCTTTTAACAACTGTAAACACTTGTTTTTTATTATATAATTTTTATTATAATCCTTTCTTGTTTCTTTTCTTGTTTCTAAAATAATTCAGAGGTAAATTTAATGAAGGGAATATGAGTTGGTTATAAAGAAAATGAAATTTCTAGAATTCGACAAAGAGCTAAAAATAGCGAATCCCGGGAAATCTGTCAATATGACATCTCTATAAATGCTGAAGATATCGCTCACTGTTCACGTCTGGAGCTACCAAATAACATTGAGGGCCACATCCATAAGAGCTAGCAGATACGGAAAACTTCTTCCTCTTTTTGGCTGACATTATATTTGAAACCGGCTGCCTAACCATCTGAAAGGCAATCCTGGTTTCATGGAATTATCTATACTCACTGGTATACCAGAGTGCGGCCTTGATTCCTGCAGCTCGAGTCGGTAGAGGAGTTGGTCGTGTGATTATTGGTATGTGAGTATAAACCTAGTTTACCGCACAGAGATTGGAATGGGGAAGGTGATGGCATTGCTCATCCATAGTTGAGTGGAAAAGGTTATGGGAATTTCAGACCTAACGCTTGTGATACATCTTTCATCTCTAGGATGAATTTCTCATAGTTGCCTTACATTGGTTAACTTAGCAACACATTCTAAGTCCCCTAAGCCCAACATTTAGGCTTTATCAGCCTAACATTTGTTAGTAATGATGTTATATCGGCTAAATGTGCCGGCCGAACGTGTAACGATCCTCAACAGCCGCATGGCGAAGGTTAAGGATCATTTTCAGAATTTATCCCTGCAAAGGCTTCTGGGCGGTGATGTTTAGCCGGCTAGGCTCAGGGAAATGGGTCGTGGAATCCAGAAGCATGCATAAATCAATAATACACCGCAGGAAAGGAAAATTGTACGAGGAATACAACCAACTGCTTCACTCTAATCACTTTTACACTATGTGCTCACCATAAGTCATCACACTTTGAATTTTCAATTTATTTCATTATAACAAAAAAAAACCCCGATCTTCTAGGTCATGTTTGGCATTACTTTATTAAAAAAAATCAACATATGGAAATGGGTTGATAACGAAATGTAATAGGATTTCGTTACATATTGTATTTTAGATCAGGATCCCAGTTGTCTCCAGTTCTTGGCTTCTTGGCTTTAACTTCTCTTCTATTTCGATCCTCAGATGTCAAAAGCGTGGTTTAAAAATAAAAATTATTATTTTTGTTAAACACAATGTCATGCCGGAAGTACGCGTTTTTTTAATTTCGTCATGTTGGTTTTGTTTCTGTACTTTGCTCGTATAGACGTACAGGACTATATTGTGCTCGTTGGGTGTAACAATTTAGTTTTGCAACCACATTGCAACACAAAATGATGGTACTAACACTAATGCCCAGCTCAGTCTGGTAGAGGTAAACACTACAAATAAATGTCGTGGGTTATAATTATGATTGATGTACCAACTAATTTATATGTAGACAACAAAAAAAAAATAAATTGCTACTCTGCCATATTTTAATTCCTCGAACTATGATCCCATGTCCATGCCAGAAAAAAAGTATTATCTACACATTGTAGAGAAACACAAAAAAATACTTATTTAAAATATAAAAAAAAAACTATAACAAACAAAAAAAAATAATTGCAATTTTATTGAGCCTCGATAAATACCGTTGATGTTGCTCCCTCGTGGGTTGTCCGTCACGCTACACGCAAACGGTGACTCGATGCCACGTGTATGTACGTAGTGTTAATATCTCCAAAAAAACTGTTTGTTCGTTGACTATATGAACCACTATCACCCACACACCAGAGGATACAATTATGCTTGATTTTTTCCTTAATGCTTTGGAGTATATTTAACATCAAGGTAAATACTTCAAGCATGAAACAAAAAATCACGAAGATGATTCCAAAAAAAAAATGAGGATCTTATCATACCACTAAAATAACTTAACACTTTTATATATTTTATATATAAAATAATAACTTTTTTTGTTTTATTTAAACTTTAAAAAATATAAAAACAACAAAATTTAACTCAAAATTTGTCTTATATTAATTTTAATTTTTATCACTTAAACTAATTAATAACTTTTCAAATCCAATAATTATATAAATATATTAAATTCAATAATGTGAATTATATTATCATAAATTCACCAATTTATTCACTCTTTTAAAGTTTAACTCCCACGCAATAATTTACTTTTGTTTTTCAAAAATCTTTTAATTATTTTATTTTATCACGGGATTTAAATAATAATTAACAAGGTGTAATCATCACCAAAACAATTTTCAAACTGATCTCATTTTCTGACCAACATTTTTTTATTCTCGACACTCTCGTCAAAAAAAATTATATCTCTTCCGATACACTAGTACAATTATGTACTAGAACTCGTTTAATTTTTCAAAACGTACACTCGGTAACGAAAAGGTATATAAATTTAGTATAACGAAAGGTTACATGGGTTAAATGAGTTGGTTGAATGACTTTTCTTTGGAGCAGCTCTTAATATCGGTGGATAGATATTATGTGGCCGCTACATCCCTTTGTTGAACCTTCTCCCGACCACAAACTGGGAACACACGTTGATACTTCCACACAATTGAAATCAATAGGAACATTCTTATAGGATCCTATTAATTCTATACCTAAAAAAAGAAATAAATACCCAAACAACAACAAAAATATTCAATCAGATACAAATGATATAAATAAAAAAAAACACAATTTAGTACAGTATGTACTAATGTAACATCTAGAATATTCTAGAAGGTTTTTAGAACTTTATATACATATTCCTAGGGTTACCATATTTCGTATTAAGCAAAAGAGGACTTCTTTCGATTTCGATACTAAATAAAAGAGTACAAAAAGAGTACTTAAAAAAAATGTTTATACTTCAAAATATATTTTTATTGTTTTATATACATACGTAATGTATGTATTAATTCACTTTACATATAAATAAATAATAAAAAAATAACAAAAAGTAATTTTAACTAAAAAAGTAAAAATGAAAGTTTGCTAGCAGTGTTCAAGGTAGCAGTGTAAATTCAAGTAAGAAAAACATATTTGTTTTTGCTTCGTACTTCTGCAAGAAGGTTTTTATCATTGGAGTATTGGTCGTAAAATTCTGCACAGCTTAAATGTTTGAAATTATATTGGACCATTAATATATTTTTAACATTTTCTGGTAATAACCTGTTCCTCTCATCCGTCCATTGACTTTTCATTAAACTGAAAACTCGTTCAGTATTTGCATTATGAGCTGGAATCGCAAAGCAGAAATAACACATCTTTAATATTTCGGAACACATACTATCATTGCGCTTGTTAAAATATTCCACCCATTTATCGCAGCATTGTTTATTTGAAAAATCTTGCTTTCCTTCCACTTCTTTCATAAACTGAGTAAGGTTGGCAATTTGATCAAACAAAAGAGAATCGTTGATTTTCACGCCCTTTTCGTTAAGGTACAAAACGGTGTTTTCGACATCAATCCACACAGGTGCATTCTCCAAGCACATCCATTCAAATACTTTATACTCTCGGAACGAATCGGTCCAAAGTTTTAAATATTCTAAGCACCGTTTATATACCTCGATTATTTCATTTCTTATTACTCGACTGCGTGGTTGTTCGCCAGTTTTTGATATGATTTCTTTTACCTTGAAAGGGATGAATTCTTCAGCTATTCGATCCAGTAATGTATTTTCAATCGATCGAAGAATGTAACCAACTTCCATTACAGAATTGTTCTCTTTTTCGATGGATTCTATTTTGGAATGAAATACATACATCAATGAATGTACAAACCACAAATAGCACTCATTAAAGGGGTTCTCAAAAAACATTGTGATTAATACCGGTGCTTTGTTTTGGGACAAAAAATATGATTTAAGTGCATCATATAATTGCAATATTCGGTTAACTGCTGGAAACAACGATAACCACCGAGTTTTCGAATGTTTGAGGAGTGTTTTGTAGTCTGTCTCTGCAAAATCGCAGAACTCCTTAAATGCCTCGGTACGGACAGTATATATAGAAAAATAATTGTATATTTTTAAAATTATCGACTCAATATCAATGGGAAGTCCATCAAGACCATGTTGAACGCAGTTGTTTAAAACATGGGCTGAACATCCGATTCCTAATAAATGATCACCAAGTTCTGATTTTAGGCGACTGTAAACGTTATTGGTTCCCGTTCTTTTAACACCGCCAAAATTAGTATTGCAGTTGTCGCCGCCGAAGGCAATGCATTTTTGTTTCTGTTGTACATCGTCTAATGCGGAAATTATTAACGAACTTATCGTTTCTGACTTTTCATTTGGTACATCTTTCATTTCAATCAATAAATGTTTGATACCAATCTCTTTATCAAAATACTGAATAAGAATGGGAAATAATTTAATTACACCATGATTTGATCCATCCGTGCAAACACCGATAATGTCGTAGGTTCTTTTCTTTACATAATAAAAACACTTTACACCTTTCTGATTTAACATTATTCTGGTCTTTTTATTTTATATCATGTTCACCTTTAAGGTTCTTGTTTTACACTACTCTTTTTTTTTACATATTTCTATTTTCTTTATTTTATATAATGTCGCGTAAACATAATTTCACACGCGCAATTGTCCACGAATATATTTATCAGAAATTATGTTTATGTGACAATATATTTTACAATTTTTGGTTTCCAATTTATTGAACTTAAATTTAAATATTAATGTCAATATGAATAATTATATTGCACATGTGTAATTTGAATATCCGCTTATACATTATGTTTGATTCAACATTATATATAAGTTTAATTAAGTTCAAACGAGTTATTAAACTTTAAGATATGTGGGATCACTACAACCTTACTCTTTAAGAAAATTTTAATCTATTAAAATATTTTTTTTTTTTTTTTTTTTTTTGATTAATATATAATTAGATTTTTACTTAATACTAAAGGTATTTATTTATTTTATTTTTTTAAACGGTTGTTGTGAATTTCTTTGATTTCGTTATCCAACCTTATTTTTGAATTTACACCACTTTGTTCCAGAATTTCATATGGACCGGTGTAATTACTTTGAAATTTTCTCCTGTTTCCACGCCTTAGAAAGACGAAATCACCTACATTAAAATTTGATGGATTTATAGTTCTATCATATGCTTCCTTTCTTATCAATTTTGACTGATTTAATAGATCATTGGCTTTTTTATGTGCTTCTTTTAATCTGAACCTAACCTCCTCTGCATATTTATCATAGTTATAAATTGGTTTTGATACTGGATCAGTAATACAAGAAGGTATCGTGGCTATTTTGCCAAAAACTAGTTCAAATGGAGTATAACCTGTTTCCGTATGAGGTGTTACGTTGTATGCAAATACAAAATAAGGTAACCAGTCTTCCCAATTGAAATCTGTCGAAAAGTTATTTAAATATTCATTTAGCACTCTATGGGTTCTCTCTATTGATCCTAATGTTTCATGATGATAAGGAGTTGAGTTCACTTGGCTAATTTGCAATAACTCACAAACGTTCTTCATAACATCATTCAAAAATTCAGATCCCATGTCTGATTTTAAAATCTTGAAAATACCATATTTTAATATGAATTTCTCTACAAGGGCTCTCGCAATTGTTATTGCTTCTTTGTTTTTCATAGGTATCGCTTCAATGTATTTTGTTAATTCACATTGCAATGTCAGTATATATCTATATTCATTTGATATTTTAAGAGGGCCTACGGTGTCTATCGATATTGTTTCGAAACTATTTCCTGGTGTCTCAGTTATCACCATTTTTTCTTTTGTGTGTTTAGTGATTTTATTTTTCTTACACGATTCACATTTATTTACAAAGTTTTTTACCATTTTATTCATGTTCTTCCATACAAATTTTTGTTTTATTTTACAAATTGTTCTTTTTATACCTGTGTGTCCTCCAATCGGAGTTGTATGGTTTTCCTCAATTATTTTCATCATATTTTCAAGGCTAGTTATTCGAATTGGAGCTTTATATATTAATATTTGTAGGTTACTATCTTTATATGTACCTATTTTATCTTTCTGTAACTTATTGAATTTTTCTTTAAATTCATTTATACCTATGTGACCGAAGATTATATCGTTATTTTTTAACACTAGTTTATTTATTTTTAATTCATACATGCGATTTATTAGCTTCCTTAATTTTGAATCTATTTCCAAAATTGGGTTATCACTAATAACCACAGTCACTTTCTTTAATTCATTTTTATCCATAACTTCTAATTTATTTGGTACCTTGTTATCTTTAAGTAAATTCTTGTTTTCTCGCGAGTTTTCTAATTCATTTTTAAATTGCAATTGTTTTAATGCTGTAATTTCAGCAATTGACGTACATTCCCAAGCAAAAAGTTGATCAGGCTCTTGTTTGGGTATGTCTACACTAATCATCTTCTTAAAATCTTCATTTTTCTTCATACTTCTTGTGACGACATTGACAGTTTCTTTTGGAATTAATGCCTTTAATGATTCCGTATTCCAGACTATTCTGGATAGAGCGTCCGCATTTGTATTTAGTTTTCCTTGCTTAAATATAATTTTGAAATTATAATCTGTTAAGTCTAATCTAACTCTTGTCATTTTAGACGAAGGCTTTTTATCGGTAAATAAACTTACCAGCGGTCTATGATCTGTTACGACCGTGAAATTCCTACCGTATAGGTATGGTTTAAAGTAATTTATAGCCCAATGAATGGCTAGAAGTTCTTTTTCTATTACTGGCTTATTCAACTCATGTTTATCCATTGATCTACTTGCAAATGCAATTGGCAGGTCTTTTCCAATTTCTCCCTGCGATAATACTGCTCCAAGAGTAAAATTAGATGCATCTGTTGTTAGAATAAATTCTTCATCAAATTTTGGATATTGCAATATTGGTGGGTTTATCAGTTTTGATTTTAATAACTTAAATGCATCCTCACATTCATTTGTACAGATAAATTTCGCATTCTTTTTTAATAGAGTATTTAAAGGTTTTGCTATTAAAGCAAAATCACGAATGAACCGTCTATCATAATTACAGAAAGCTACAAATCGACGTGTGCTATCTGCGTCTCTTGGACATGGGTATTTCTTAATTACTTCAAATTTTGAAGGATCTGGTTTTATACCTTCCCTTGTAATAAAATGGCCTAAATAAGTAACTTCTTTTTTTAAAAAATTACACTTCGAAGGATTTATTTTTAGATTATAGGACCTCATGCGTTTTAGTACTTTGATTAAATTTGTGTTGTGATGTTTCATACCACAGCCAAACACAATAATGTCATCGACATAAAGGAAAGCAAGTTCATCTAAACCGGCCAGCGCTAATGTAAGCATTCTTTGAAAGCTATTTGTAGATATTTTAAGTCCGAATGGTAATCTCATAAATTGAAAATGCCCATGACTAGTTGAAAAAGCTGTCATTGGTCGAGATTCTTCTTCTAACTCTATTTGATGAAAAGAACTAGTTAGATCAAGTGTAGAGAAATATTTTGCTCTACCAATCTTATCTAGAACATCATCTAGTCTTGTTAATGGAAATTTGTCATCTACAATTTTTTTGTTTAATTGTCTAAAGTCTACAACTAACCTCCATTTCTTGTTTCCATCAGTCGATTTTTTAGGTACTACTAACAGTGGTGAATTATATGGGCTTATTGAAGGTTCAATTATATCATTATCTAAAAGCTTTTTAACTTCTGTATTTATTTCATCATATTGCGCATGCGGCAGTCTGTAGTTCTTTATATATACAGGATTACTGTCTTCTTTTAATATTTTTTGTCTATAAAAATTATTTGTCGTCAATGTGTCACCTGAGACATAAAATACATCCAAAAATTCTTTACATATTTTAAAAATTTCTTCCTTTTCAAAATCATTGTTATTCTGCATATTTATTTCTTCAATTACTTTTTTATATCTTTCATCTTGTGACATATTACTGTCTTTAATATTATGAACTATATAATAATCTTGTAAATCATCTACTATTGGGTTAAAATTTTCTATATGAACCTGTTCTTCATTAGTATTTATTATTTTTATATGTGCTATTCCATTTTTTGGGATTATTGTATTACCTATGAATACTCCTTTCTTTATCTCATCGCTTAATATTATACTATTTCTATCTCTTTTAATATTTATTGCTTTTAAAATTTCCGTTCTCGCCGGTATTATAAAATTATTTTGTTTTGGGAGACTTGTTTCCATAGGAATAATAATTTCTTCCTCTGCCAAACTTATTGTAACTGTGTATGTTTCATAATCAATTTTACACTGGTTTTTACTCAAAAAGTCCCTTCCTAAAATACCGTCTGTCTGTATTGGAAAATTTGTATCTACTACGTGTATTTTTTGCTTAACTATTTGTCTTCCTATGCTAAAATTTGTATATGTTGTTCCTAATGATAAAGTTTCCGAGTCTGTTACTCCTGTAATCGTACACTTATTATTTTTATTTATGAATCCCCTGTTTATTTTATTTATCTTACAAACAGATATATCTGAGCCTGTGTCAATCAGATACGTCAAGACGTCTCCCGACAAATCTGATTGCAACATGATCAAATTTCCTGCATTTTTATTAACATTATATATTTTAGTAATTATACTATTCTCATTTCTCTTACTCTTGTTAGGATATCCTCCTCCGCTGGTACTGGAGGGCTCAACTCGTTTCCCGCTTGATTCAATATTTTTATATCATTCTTTCTATAATCTTTTTGGAAACGGTATTGTCCATGTCTCGATGAATTAATACCTCTTTTATTATTGTATTGCCCATGATATTGTCTTCTATGATTATAATTATTATTTGTGAAGTCATTATTATTTGCAAAACGAGGCTTTACAAGAGATGAATTGAAGTTCTGATGCGAACTGTTACCTCTGAAATTATTGTTATATCTATAATTCCCTATCCCTATGAAATTATTAGTTCTATTCGTATCAAAATTGGGTCTATATCCCATATTATTTCTAAAGTCTCTATTTCTTAAGTATGAAACGTTATTCGTATCATATCCTATAATTTTGGTTGCTTCTCTTGCTGTTTCTACAGCTTCCAACAAGTTTTTCGGTCTACTCGCTAGCACCGTTGGTTTTAATTTTTCCATTAAACCATTTTTGAAGGCATTTAATGCTAATTGATCTGATAATTGATGTATGGTTTTAGCATCAGCATCAATCAGATTTTTTTTTTGTACAGCATTCAATTCATTAACTAAACTTTCGATTTTAGCTATGAAGTTTTCAATGCTTCCCGTTTGCTTAGCATTAAATAGCTCTGACTGAATTTCCAGTACAGATCTTTTAGATTGGAAAATTTTATTTAGTAATTCTTTAAGTTTTCTAAATGTGTCGGGCGTTTCTTCTAGAGATATTTTCGATCTTACACAATTACTAATTTTTACTGCTAATATAAGTGTAATTAATTTTGCTTGCTCAGCTACCTTTAATTGATCATGGTACAATTTTATTAAATTTAAAAAATTATCTAAATCTTTGTGATTACCATCAAAGATTGGTACCACTTTAATTATGTCACTCATATTTAAATCCATTTTCTTTTGGAATGGCATTTATTTTTATAATAACAAACAAAATTTATATAATTATCTATCATTTAGAGTATAACAACAAAATTTACTCTACACATAAAAAAAAATTTTTGTTTGACTTAAACTAAGAACTTAATTTCTTTACATTTTTTTTTTTATGAACTTATCTGACGTATATTGGCAATAGCCTCTTTTTTTATTTTTTCATAAATTCTTTTTATTACATATTTTATAACACATACTACTATCATAATTACAATTACTATTAGACTTACTTCAATATATCCAATATATACTCTGGTATTCTCCTGAGGTTTGTCATCCATACTGTTTTTTTTTTGTTGGTCCATTTTCGCCTTTTCCATGTTCTGCATGCCTTTGTAGAAGTCCATTTTCTTATTTATTTGTTCCCAAAGTTTTAAGTGATGGGTTCACTCTCGTCTATGTATTTTTTAAGTGGTGCGACGGACACTCACTACTTCACTTTTTTATTATATATATATTTTTTTTATGCTTTTAACACAATTCTAATTGAGCTTTTATTTTTAACTCACTTAGATACATTTACTTTATTTGTCTTAATGGCACTAGTTAGTATTTATGCACAGTAGTGTTTATATTCATAATTGATAAAACGATAATCACAATTTTAAAGTAACAGATCTTGTATTAGTAAAATTAAAATAAACTACTGGTTAATAATAGTATTTATGCTTTTAAGTCTGGCAAGATCGCCATGTCGTAGGTTCTTTTCTTTACATAATAAAAACACTTTACACCTTTCTGATTTAACATTATTCTGGTCTTTTTATTTTATATCATGTTCACCTTTAAGGTTCTTGTTTTACACTACTCTTTTTTTTTACATATTTCTATTTTCTTTATTTTATATAATGTCGCGTAAACATAATTTCACACGCGCAATTGTCCACGAATATATTTATCAGAAATTATGTTTATGTGACAATATATTTTACAATTTTTGGTTTCCAATTTATTGAACTTAAATTTAAATATTAATGTCAATATGAATAATTATATTGCACATGTGTAATTTGAATATCCGCTTATACATTATGTTTGATTCAACTTTATATATAAGTTTAATTAAGTTCAAACGAGTTATTAAACTTTAAGATATGTGGGATCACTACAATAAAAGGGATGCTCTTTTCGTTAATGAAGTTATTATTCGTCTTCAGTGAGTATGGAGCCAAAATATTATTGAAGATTGCCTCCGTCTTTGTTCTCGCAGATGATAATTTCGAAGCAATTTCCGAGTCATTGAATATTTTTCGAAACAGTTTCGAAGAGCAATCACAGGGTTTGTAGCTGAAGTGGTGCTTCACCGTATGAAAAGCCAATGTAGCCTCTGCCGCTAGTACTTGATCATTGAGTTAAAATATTTTTAACAAATTTAACCTTAAATTCAATATGAACTGTGATTTGCTGTGGTAAAAAAAGTTTAAAAATATGTAATTGTAAAACTTACAACACTACCCAATAATAAATAATTGGGTCCCAATTCAGTTTATAAATTGTTACTGTTATATAAACTGTTTATAAATTATTTAATTTATTAATCTCCGTTTCAGTCTTTCAGTTTTATTATCATTGTTTATAATTAATCACTAATCAATTATATTTTTGTAAAAAAATATTTATTTCCGAAAATCCAAAAGGGTCCATTACACGGTCAGTAATAATGTCATTACCAGTAATGTCATTACCACCATCAATATTCCATCAGTAATTTTTGACATTACACGATCATTCCAGAACATCATTACTTTTATCATTACTGCAAAATTCACAAAGAAATTTAGTTAATAACGAAAATTCATCTTGTAAAGAGTAAAATCTAAACTTGAAACTAAACATAATAAAAATAATAATGGACGCCAAAGAAAAAGCGTGCATCGCTATAATTATAGCGTTAGCTGTTAACGTAATCATCTACTTTCATTTGATTTTGTTGATTTTCATCTTCTTCCACTTGTTGCTGTTCGTACGATGGTGAATATAGCGGTGGTGTTATAATAGACGGATAACTGACAGAAGACTGACGTGATTGTTGCTGTTGGTCCAATGGTGAATATAGCGGTGGTGTTATAATATTCGACCCAAATGAACATTGTGACTTGACTGGTGTTGAGGTTGCCCAAGCCTCTTCATTAATTTTGACGGAGTAACGGTCCAGTTTTCCTAAACGCGCCTCAAACAAGATTTCGTTTATTGCTCGCTCAGCAAAGATTTTCTGCTGAGGATCTAAGGTATTAAGTGTCTCACCCCAAGCAATCGCAATTGTTGGGATATTATCTGTTCTAACAGTCCTACTATTGGACTGTTCTAGATAATGGCACGCCTTATCTAATAATTTCTCTTGTTTTGAGGTTTTAGCTTGTGCAGGGCGTTGAGTTCTTTTAGGTCGCGGTGGTGACATTACACTCGATCGCGAACATCCTGGTTGAATGTCGCCTTGGACCTCAGGAGGGCAATGTGTTCGTTTAGGTGGCGGTGGCGACATTACACTTGACCGCGAACTTCCTGGTTCAATGTTGTATTGATCCTCAGTAGGCTGAAAAAATTATTTAATGAATTAATTTAACAAACTGTATATATTGGAAATATATATTTACTGACCTCTTCTGAATGTCGAATATTTCCTACAGGATTTTCATATCTACATAAAAAATGTAGGGCATGATAAACCCATGAAGTCGGTTGGTACACTTCGTCAGTACCGCGTCCCGACCTCTTCGAATCGCTAATTTTTTTCATCTCCTTCCTATAGTTCGATCGAAGTGTATTTATTTTACGCCGTACATCTTCTCGAGTTGAACCAGCTTTTAATTTTTGATAAATTGGAAGAAGTTGGTCCAGAGCCCTATTTCTTACATCTTTTTTTATATAACCCGGATGTGTGGGGTTCCATAACTGAGGCAGTGTTTCGTAAAGTTCAATTAATGATCCCAAATGGTTTTCTGATACATCTGATGCATCTGTTAAATATGTCACATCTGTTACATTTTGTGATTCTGCCTCGTACGAAAAATCAAAGTTTACATTTTCATCATGAAACTCAGTCATTTTTTTGATTTTTTTATATTATATATTATTATTATTATTATTATATGTATTAATTATATCACTTATATTATATTATATTATTTATATCACTATATTACTTAGATCACTATATGTATTATTTATATCACTTTATAAACATTTAACACTGGTATGGAAACAATTAATTTTTTACACTTTTAAATAAAAAACGTTTGAATTTTGTTTTAACAAGGATGTTAAGTGGACTGTGTTTATTTATCTAAATTACTACTTTTATATATGTAGTATATAAATTACAGGTATAATTAAATCTATTCCATGTTTTTAAAATTAAATGAAAGGGAAGGGGAAGGGAAAAAGATACATATCATAAAACGGTTAATACATATATGTATTAACAAACCAATAAATGGATGCAGGTAAAGATACACTTTAAAAGAAGGATATAATTGAGTACATAACGTAAAAAATGTAGGTTTTTTGTATTTTTGGTAATTTTACATCTTGTTCATTACAAATAAGTTCCTAGGAATGAATTATTTAAATACTTATTTGTAAACAAAAATTAGGGTGGCCAGAAGGTCTCTTTTACCTAACACTTCAAAATAATATCCTTGTTTCCGATTATTTATTCAAAATAATTTTGCATAAAAAAAAAAAATTCATGTTTGACATATAATAATATGTTTTAGCAACAACCAGTTGGAATGATGTAAAAAAATAATGATGAAAACCCTACACGGTCATTATTATTGACATTATTATTGACATTCATCGGTAATGATGCTGCGAAATCAGAAAATCCGGATTTTCATCATTCCGACCATCATTCTTCATTACTTCATGTTACACGATCAGTATTAATGTCATTATCAGTAAGTAATGACATTATTACTGACCGTGTAATGGACCCTAAACGTTTAAAAGTTATTAAAATTATTTTTTTTACATATGAGATGACATCCGACGTGGGAATCACTAAAAATTATACTAAAAAGTTTATTTAATCGAATTCATAATGTCAAACGATTTTGTTGTGTACTAAAAATTTGTCTGAAGAAGTAAATTTTTGTTTATGAAAAAAGAGTACTATAATAAAATAGTAAAGAGTATAAAAGATTACAGTCTAAAAAGAGTATAAATACTCTTAAAAGAGTATGGTTGGTAACCCTACATATTCCTATACCATGACAAATATTCGTATAATATGTATATATCTATGTAAAACAACATGTACACAATGTATATGTAAAACAACATGTACACAAAAACCAACAAATCAAACTTTAACTGTACCGACACACCTGACATTTATTTATAATTTTTATCTTTCCCCTTTCTTCAATTTGTTATATGTATAAACAAAATAAAACTGGATGTGTAACGAAATCCTGGTTTTCAAAATCCCGGTTAGTCAAAATCCCGTTTTTTTTTATAAATTCCGGAATTCAAAATCCCGGTTTTCTAAAGCCCGATTTTTAAAATCCCGGTTGTCAAAATCTCGGTTTTCACAAAATTTAAATCCTGGTTTTCAGAAAATCCCGGTTGATTTTTATTGTATTTTCGGTACAAAAATGAAACAAAATGTTTGATTTATTTTATTGTTTTATTTATAAAATTATAAAATAAAATTAAAACTAATTAAATTAAAGTAAATTATAATATATTTTAAAAATATAATATGTAAATAAGTATGTAGTATGTATGTTTGGGATGTTTCACTATCTCAATAATAAAGTAAAACTGTTTTGTTGGTTAATTAAAATATTTTATTTCTGGTTGTTCAATATTAATTTTTACCACGCGGCTTTCACTTTTTTTATTTTGTTCGTCGTCTTGATGCTCTCTGTTCGTCGTCGTAGACTGATCGTGAAGAAGTGAGTAAAAAAAAGGTTTTTAATTTGTGCTGCCAGCGACGATTACACTGAGTAATCTAGCAACACGGAAAACTCCAATCCTCTCCGCAAGATGTCGTATTTGGTGCGGCTACATATGTATATAAAAAGAAATATAATTATGTACCTATTACTATTTATTTATTAACGCAATATTATGAGCAATATTTTTTAGATATGAAATTTATTTATTATATTTAATAAATAAATTTATTATTAAATATAATAAATAAATTTATTTATTTATTATATTTAAAATCTGTTTATTTCTTTCATGCTGTTTTTTTTATTATTAGCGACAGTGCTCTAGCTTTGAGATTGTCTATTCTAGTTTTTACTATTATACTTTCTTTCCCTAACTCGGATATAAGTTTGTAAAGACCAATATGCGGTTTTCCAACAAGTGATTTTAGCTAAAACAACGCAGTAATTTTTCGAAAAGACGTCCCGACATAGTGGCTCGAAACACGGGATGGTACTGCTTTCAAACTGCTACCTAGCTCTTTAAAATTTTCCTTTAGAGGTAGTTCAATCATGTATCGACCGTTGACGAATTGATGGGTACGTACAAAATGTTCTTGAGACTGGTTATCAGTTGCAGATATGTCAGCTTCGATATTCTCAACTTCCCAAAACCGACGTAAAAGTTGACAAACATCATTATATTTGCTTAAGAGTTTGTTCGGCTGGGTTGTTGCTGGCAGTGTAAACCAATTAAGCAGTTCTAGTGCAAGTTGCTACACAATTCAAACCAAAGACAATGATGTTTGTCAATTTTTACGTCGGTTATCAAAAGTTAATGAGTTTTCCCTATTCGTATATCAACGAGTTTTTTACCCTTTTTAACTGCACTATCTCCCGTCACTGTTTGTATTTCAGGCCATACACCATACACCTCTATTTCAGGCCATACACTGGTTGTACACCTCCTTTAACTACATCGGCACGAACAATGGTGCGCGCTGCTCCTGTATCTAGAGTGATAATACAGTTCTTTCCATCAATATGTTTAACATCCGTTTAAACTTCTTGAATCTTCAAGAAGGAGAGTACTAGATAATTTGAGAAGTTTTTCTTCCATTTTATTTTGTCCTTCTACTAAGAGTATTTCTAGTCGTTTAATCAGATCTTTTTGAATTTTCTCTTGTCCTTTAGTTTGTTCTGTCATCATCTGTTGCATGGCTGCCATCAACTGCGCCATATCGAAATTTCCAGATGGTGGTTCGATGCGTAACTCCGGCATTTCTATTTAAAACTCATGACTTTCCGGATCTAAACCCTCACGCTCCATTGCTTCACGAAATCGTGACATCAACTCGTCTTTACGGCCTTCTGTCTCGCTTCTCCAACTCTTCTATAATTCTGGAACTTTCAACTTCTAGAGTTCTATTTTTATTTTTATTTTTTATTCACAATCCTACCGCTGTCACCAATTGCTACGTTCTTGCCTTGTCACCTACGGTTCGTATCTCTGGATTGTGAATAAGTACCTGAATATCACTGTTCTCTAATAAATTTCATAAAACTACACAAGTCCCACATTCACTTTCATAGACAATAATTTTCTCAATAAAACACAATTACTGACAACTAAGTACTATTACCAATTCTTTATTTAACAAAAATCACTTAGTACTGTTAACTTTATTTAACAACAAAAATCACTTACTATCACTTACTATCACTTTTAATTTTAACAGCTTACTTGTTATCGCTTTCGTATTTCAAGTACAACTATTTTTCGCATACAACATCTCGAACTTTCTACTCATATCGAGATGTCACTACTACATTTCATTTGCTCAATTTTTAGTAGGACCAGTACTACTTAATAAATGTCTCTAGGGTTAAGCCTAGAGAAATCTTCATATATTTGGATTTGTGCTATCGCACGCTAGGTGGTACCGTAACAATATAATATATGATACAAAAGTAATCTTAACTGAATTCCATAACATATAGTATGTGCTACCCGGGGTTTCGTTGATCACACTGTATTTAATTATAATATAAATATGTACATCTATTTTTTGTCATTGTTGTTGTTGGCGACGCTCTTTCGAATTTATTATCTTGTTGTGTGTTTGGTATTATGATTATGTGCTTTGCAGGTTTAAATATTCAATGTAAACTATTTTACAGTATATGAATTAGAATATGTTGATCATTAATATATTTATTTATTTACATATATTATTATCCGTTATATATGTAGTTGTATATTAGATGGTATATAACATATTTATTATTAATTATTTTTAAAATTTAAGTCTTTAATTTATTTATTTTAATTTAGATCAGTTCATTTTTATCACGGTTATTCTGAAATCTCCCAAAAATAATATGTTTGCACCGTTTATAACACAGATTTATTAAATAATGGATTATTTAACTAAAACTTAATGTTCATTTATTATTTAATTATGTTTTTATGTTTTATATATATTATTTCATTATTTTAATTTATTTAATTTATTCGTCTAGTCATTAGTTAATTTTTACTATCTAAATCGTTATTGTTCATTTTATTATCAAATTCAGTTCTTCGTTTTACACCACGCAGTTTTATTTTACGGTTCTTAACACAATTATGTTTCATAGTTCTTAACACAATTAAACATATTGTGAGGAAGACATTTTAAAATGTTTCAATCATTTATAATATTCATAATATAAATTATAACTTAACTAATTCAATTATTTTTTTTCTTCAAACTAATAGAACACTCCCGACATCACTTATAGTAATTTTGTAGTTATATTTTATTTATTCAAATTCAATTTATTTATTTATTTATTTGTAATAATTTATTTTACGCTTCATTGATTTATTTATTTATTTATTTAAACGCCGTACGTTTAGTTTTTAATGTAAAGCGGTTGTACCCTTGACTCGAACTAACATTTTATTTTTTGTTCGATCGGGGAGATATAATTAAAACATTCGTATGATATTCGATTACGATATCATACGGGAAAAAGTAAAAAGCCGGAAGATAGCATAAAGGAAATTGGAGGGCGATTCAAAATTTACTTATTCAATTAATTTATAAAAGATAATTGAATAATTAGAAATAAGTAATATAAGTTTGAATCGATCGCTACAATTTCCATTTTATTCTTCATATTTTTAATATTTTTATTTTTATTTTGAACTATTTAAATTTCTTAACTACATCCGTCTTTGATCGAGTTTTCTACTGAGTTTTGGGTTCTTGAAAAGTTCTCGAGTTTTGGGTTGTCGGAAATTCTCCAAAAACTGGGTGCATATTGCGGTGAGGGAACCACATTTTTATTTTTGGGAATAACGCCTGTCAGATAGTTCTTTTTAAACCTAGCCCCGATTTTTCGAAAATCAGCATCAAAAGTTTTATGCAGCTCAGCATAATATAAGAGTACTTCCTCTGCTGGTACAAAATCTAGGCTTTTTAGTATACGGATTTGCAAGTTTTCTGAATTACCATATTTTGTTTGATAAACCACGTGCCTGCACTTGCCACCAGATTATTTGCCCAAAATGGAACAAACAACCTTTGTACACAGGTTCCGGGAAAAAAAACCTTAAGAGCTGATACACTTGCCGTCTCAAAATCAGCAATAATTCTTTGGGGTTTTAAACTTATATTTCACTCGCAAGCTCATTTGAGCAGTTCGTAAAATAGCTCAAAGTATGCCGCTTTCCTTTTTGAGCTCATTAGGCAATAAATTAAAGGTACAGTCTCTCGTCCAATTCTGCCGTGGATCGTAAATAGTTGGCGCATACACATTGGGACCACTTCAAATGTACCATCCATTAACCAGCATTCAGCGTCAGCAAGAAGTTTCAAGCTGGTATATGTGCCCAGTAAGGCAGCCTATTAGAAGTGGCAGCACTCCAAACAGGTAAGAGGTATCTAATATGGCTTAAAAAATGTGAATGATAAATAATGTATTTAATTTTAGATGGTAACCAATTTTTGGTTTTGTACAGCAAAAATGTTATGTATCCATATTTATTACGAACATGGTTCGTCATCTACTCATGATATTTTAAAATTATTTATCTGAATTGTAAAATTTTCCATGTTAGGTAGTAATCTATTTTTAGTTTCAAAAATTATAAATTTAGTTTTCATTTGATTTAGTTTTAAATTATTAGAAAATGCCCAGTCATATATTTTAATTAAATCATTTTGCATTTTAACATGTAATTCCATAATAGATTGAGCTGAGGTAACCAAAACCATATCATTTGCGTACATCACCAAATCTGAGAGTAAATCCAATTGAAAAACATCATTAACATATAAAATGAATAGAAGAGGACCCTATAATGAACCTTGTGGCACTCCATACTTGACGTTGAGTGTCTTACTGACATCTTATGATATTTTTACATATTGTTCTCTTTGTGTTAAATATGAAATAAAATCAGGTTTATTAATACCAATGTTTTCTAGTTTATGAATTAATAAATGATGTAAAACATTCACGTGAAGTATTTCCGAAATTCATTAAAAATAATCCTAGGATTTTTTTAAAGAAAATATTCACGTTTCTCCACAGAATAGTGAAAATTTCCTATTCCTAAACAAATATCAATGTGTTAGTAAAAATAATTAAATAAATTCATAATAATCAAACTTATTGGAATTGTTCGGTTATTGCGAAGTTACAATAAAATAAATAAATTTTTCTACATTTCTGATTAATATAAACACCGCAGGTACTAATGACTAATAAAAAGGTACTAATAAAAGCTACTTGGGGTTAAATAATATGAGTGACTAATATCTCTTTCATCAAATGACGTTTCAAGATTTAGAAACACCACAGATTCTAGCGGAAAACTGTTCTGAGTAGAATATTATCTGCTTAATCAAATGTCGTTTCATGATTTTGGATATATAGGGGATCGGGTACTTAGGATTTATACTTTTTGTCCTTCATACCGTATTTGTATATAGAATGGATTGTTTTTGAAAGTTTGGCGTCTACTATACTTTGAACAATACTTTGCAAATAATTTATTAATAGTATTCTGTTCGCGTTCTCTCGCGTTGATATTATTATTAGATTATAGAATAACCTGAACTAAATCTTTAGTGGCGAAAAAATGTTTGTAATGGAATCTTCATAAATACCTAACTCGTTCTATAAATACATTTTATAGAATTCTGTGAATAGTTTTGTTTAATGTGCTTTTTTAATTTCAAATGATTGATAGTAATAAGAATAGTACTAAATTCCGCTCCACATATATAACACTTATAAGTCATTTTAATGATTATCTACGAAAAAACGAATTTAAAAATCAAAATTATATTAATTGAATATTCGACAAATTATAATTACCAGAAGAATAAAAGTAATTATAATTTATTGATTAAATTAAACACTTCGAAATTTTAAGCAATACCTCTTTGAGTATTTTAAGAAGTAATAATTTTTCTGATGAAATCTACAAATGATGATGACGTTGTTTTGTTTTTTTGTCGAAGTATTTGTCCAACGAAGGATGCGGAAACAATTATAATAAAACTAAAACCTGTTGAACTGGTAAGAATTAATCGGTAGACACAATTCAAACTGAAAAAAAAATTAAGCGTATTATTATTACAAATAAAATTAATCTTTCGCGATCTCAAAATTTATTTTATTATAACGTCTCTAGTTTTTGACGGCAAAGATTTTTCAGCAATTTTGAAAAAATAATTCGACACAAAAATCCAAACAGTTTTAATGCTCTCTTCGAACTGATGATTGAAAAGTAAATCTAATGAATCTAAAAACGTAAAATTTATTGGAAGCGGTATAATTTCACAATCCAAACATAACAAATATTGGCTTATAGCTTTTTTATCCTCTCCACAAGCTATTAAGTATGGCGACATAATATTTTGTTGGAGATACTCCTGATTGGTTAAGTTTAACTGTGGAAAGATTAAAGTTATCAGTATTAAATTTTATGGGGCTTTATAGCTATTATACCTGTTTGAATATAATTATTTTGCTGAGAGATTCTACAAATGACGATCTTTTGGTTTTTGCCGAAGATTTGCCTATTGAAGTTTGCGGCAACAATTTTAATAATATAACAAATTGTTGAAATGATACGAGCCAATCTGGGGAAACAGTTTAAGTAAATAAATAAATCATATGAAAAAAAACATGATTTAAATCAAACTATAAAAATTGAAACACATTAATTAGGATTCAACTATAGCTCAAATTTTTCTCGATGAATCCGCCATAAAACGTATAAACAAAAATGAGAAGTTAAATTTGCCTTTAACAAAAATGAGAAGTTAAATTTGCCTTTTGTGTTCATTGGTTGGTTGAAAAAACCGTTGAGCATCTTAAAAAGGATTAACACATTTTTCGATGTGTCGTGTGCGCTACTTTTATGACACATCGCAGTTTTCCTTTTTGATACAACGTGGCTACAAATAATGGCATTGGTTGCAAATAAGGAAATTTTGAATAAAATCGATTGCTGTTATTGTGGTTAAAAGGAAAGCCATCTTGAAATGTAGGTAATCACATAACAATGAGTATGTTTAGACGTAGCCTCACTGTGTCGCATTACTGCTTTTTTCATGCCTCTTTGACTATAAACTTATTTAATTTATAGACAAGGAGGTATGAAACGAAGAGGTGATGCGACGTGGTGAGGTTGCGTCTAAACATACTCAATCACATTACTAAATCACATAAGTACCTACACAATAATTAAATAGTACATTAAAATGGCACAAAATAAGTTCCGAAATATTTAACTGTTTTAATCTCTAAATAAACTGATTATATTACACTTATTATTATTAAGTTTGTTTATTTCACTAAAAGTTTGTTTAAGCCACTAAGTTTATTTCACTAAGACACTAAGTTTATTTCACTAAGTTTATTGCACTTAACACAATAAATGTATGATCAATTTAGGTGTAGTTATTCACACGAAATATTTTAAAGAACTGAGAAGATGTAAGAAATAATTAATAAGGACCAAAAAAATAATAACGAAACCCAATGAAACAAAAAGTATTGAAACAAAAAGTATAGGTGGTTTGGTGTAGTGACGAGAGAAACAAAATTGTTTTGTTTTTTATTATCTTTGTGTTGTTAGTGTACTACAAATTTATTAGATAAATGCAATTTATGCATTTAACCCTACAATGCATGAATTTTTTGTTTTCGACAAAAAAATTTCGTTTTATAGTTTTGGTGATTCATTTTTACAATACGAAGGAAATTTTATTTTCCTCTTAGTAGTTTTCCCGGAAAACGTTTTTTTTTGGATGTATCATATATGATACAATATGCATTCAGTTGTAAAAAAAAGGACATTTGTGAGAAAAATTGTATTTTAATAAATTTCACATCCAGCTGCAAAAATGTCCCATATTGTCCACGCGAACATCCTTTGGAGGTAAGTGTTTTGAGTTGGGTTTCCTCTTCTTATTCTCTATATCAGTACTAATCGAATTTGATGGTCGGCCTCGTTTTAAATTGTCTCGAGTTTCATTCACTTTGCACAAAGCCTCAGCAAGTACGAAAATCCACCGAACTGAGATGATCAATGCCTTTATCTTTGGCGATTCGTTTAGATATTAGCCAAGAATTAACCACGCTTACATCCAAAAGGTGGTAAAATATACGAATGTACCACTTTCTTGATCTTAATTTGATTTTGTGGCGATCGATGAGGCTATCTAGCAAGTCCACACCACCCATGTGTTTATTGTTTTCCATTATAATTTTGGGGCAATCTACTTCAGCGGTTTGTTTCTTGCTACGAATATAGCGCTTGACTTTTGATGTTGGTAATTCTCCTACAAATGTCGATAACAATGACACATATTTGGTGTCTTTCCACAAAACAACACTAACATCAACGCCTTAGACTGTACCAACTTGTTCCAAAACAAAACCCCGTGGTTTGTCTTTCAGAGCACGTTCGGTAGGTAATTTGCATGATGATAATCTATTACGACGTATAGTACCAATTGTCTGTATTCCGACTTATATGATAACTGGCAAATTTTCAATATCAAATTTTTCGATGACGAATCGGGAATTAGTTTGATACGCATTGTTATTTTCGTCGTTATCGATACAACTCTCCAAATCACTTTCACTATTACTAAAATTCATTAATTCAGTAATTTGAGCAGCATTCAAAAGATTTTTTAGTCGTGCCATCTTCAACTGTTAAAATTTAAAATTCTATATAGAAGTGGTGAGAACCATATGATTTTCAAATAAATGCTTTGGATGTATCATATATGATACAAGCAAAAATATATCTAGTATTGCATGATGTTTCAGATATGATACAACCAATGTTTTTGAATATTTACGTAAAAATATTATAATTTAAAACAAACAATGAATAAAAATGATTATTAAAACATGAATTATCAAAGGTAACATTTTTTTGTGTAATTTAATTAGTATTTACCTTAAAAATTTACAATTCCTAAACTGGTTGGACAGCTACGTACATTTAACACCGGCAACTTATAAGTAACTAATATTTATAAAAATTTGGCGCGTAAACATTAAATTCGCATTAGTATATGTAATAGAATGAAATTGGACACATTAAAAACAAATGAGCACTAAACAAAAACATATAGAAATACTTTTTTATTTAATTCAAACTGGTTGTATCATATATGATACAATATGCATTCTAGGGTTAACACATGGATTAACAGATGACGTATTAGAAATGCATATACCCAATGCCTGTATATGTACAGGCCGTATCATCATATTTCATGTATGTATGAGTGTGACCCAACAATTAATGAATTTGCCACGGAAATTAAATAATCCTATGGTAAAAATATGGCATTTTTCACTAGATTTAGTATATCTAGTATATTAGCCAAAAAACTGCTTGTTTGTACGAGGTCATTTCAGTAGCATTAACGTCAGTTAATTTAGAAATAAAAAAAAAATTTTAAAAAATTATTTTTCATTTAAGATTTGCCATTTCCAATGAATATTTGGTTTTACGCGATCTTCGTTTTGTGTTCTTTTTTTTTTTTTCGTAAAATTTATTTAGTTTCCATTAATCAATTGAAGAATGCGGTCGATGGTAGAGCGTCGACTTTTTGTTTTTCAAATTACTGAGCATTTAATTTTTTTTATTCTTTTTAGGAATATAGTATTTTTTTTTTAATTGTAAGATTTTAGTAGTGTGTTACTAAGTAAAATGTAGCGTAACACGTAATGTGCGCTGTCACATGCACATTTTATAAAATAAGAAATTGTATAACAAAATAATGTTATATACATGTTATATATATATATATATATATATATATATATATATATATATATATATATATATATATATATATATATATAATTATAAGTTCCTTCCCGGAATCACAATAAAAAAAATTATATTTACTTTAATTTTTTCTTTTTATTGAGTTATAATAAATTTATTTTTACACTTGTTGTTTTTTAAAACTCTAATACCGAACTACCTGCTTAATCTATTTTTTCTTAAAATCTAAACTAAAAGATAAAGATAAAGTTATAGACAACCAACGCAGCAGTTTCATATAACAAGACATATGATTCCTCGATCACGTTGAACATGCATGTGCATGTGTTGATTGAATTATGCTTGCATGCATTTTCTGTGGGAAAGGAATGTGTCTAGCAACGACGTGTTGCTTATGTTGCAGTTTCTATGATTACATTGTTCTTATGAGAATGTGACTTCTCCGCGGGGTGAAGAAATGTCGTCCTCGGCTTTTGGTATGACACCTGGTTTTCTTAACAAGTCTTTATATGATGACTGTAGGTCGCTTGAACTTTGAACGTTTCTTGATGCGAATTTTTTTCGAATACACATGTATGATACCAACACAATTACTCCAATTGTGGAAACTGATAATCCTCCGGAGAGAGTCCAAATCCAATTTTGATGTGTATACTGTTTTAAAAAGACTTCTTCTAGACGTTTTCTGTTTTCACTAGTTTCTTGACTAATCGCTGTTATATTCTGAATTACTTTTATTTGTCGAAATATTTGGATGTTATGAAGAGCTCCTTGGATCTCCTCGTTTTCACTTTTAATATCATATGCTTCAAATTTGTTGCCATTAATTTTAACCGTGCAATTTTCAATTTTTATTAGGAAGTTCCCTGTTATATTTCTATTGTCCGGCCCACAATCAGAATATAATTGAACGTTTTTACCATTGTTTATAATTATTCTGTTTCCAGGTATCCATTTTATGGCTGTGTTCGTTTCCATTGTTACATTACACCTGTCCTGGTTTCCCATAATCAATGGTTTAATACATTGGTCTTTGAATTCCTTTATATCTGATTGCCGTTGAACATAATTATTGTAGTTTATCGTAGTGTACAGTTTCTGTTTGTTTTTAATAAGGTACTGTGGATAGCTATCTATGATACTGTTGTTGACTATTAATGGAGTTATCATCATTATTGTCGACATATTTAAGTCCAATTTTGGTACCTCTAATATGTACAGGAGTACTTTTTCATTTATAACGACTTTAGGAGTAATAAACTTAAGTGCTTCATCTGGTACCGTAACATTTACTCCTTGTTCTACCAGTAGATTTTTTATAGCCAGTATCTCATTTAGCGAGAGGATTCTGTTACTTGGTAGTGCCACTTTAGTTCTTACAATGGCGTCTTGAATATCTTTTAATATTGTGTTTAAAGTATCGATGTGCAAAACTGAAGTCATGGTTTCTAATTCAGTTAGTGTCACTCTATTAGCCATTGTTGTGCTGGATATTATTTCATTTATTTTGCTGGTTTGTTCATGAATCCTGTTGTTAATCTGCTCGTTCACACGAAATTGTTCGTTATTCTCGTGTATAAGACTATTCATCGTTGTGTTAATTATACGAAGGTCATCCGCATCTGGGCTACCCGCTACCCATTTCCATGCGGACCCAAGTGCATCCCATCTCTTGGTTCTGCGGCTTTTTGGAGGTTTTATTTGTTGGAAGTTGTCATATAAACTTTTACATTTTTGTTTAACTATAGTATAAAGTTCTAATCTATTCGTATCTGTTTTATTCATTAAATTTTTTGTAATTAAATCTATAGTATATTCTAAGTTAGTCAAATTTATCGGGTGTATGACCCTAATGATCCCTGTTTGAATTCTACATTCATTTATTTTTAATAGTAATAATGGATCCTGATTTAAATTTTTGATTTCCAACTTTTGAGCTTTTACATTGTGATAATTAATAATTATATAAATCAATAATTTTGTTAAAATTAACATTTCTGTAATAAAAAACAAGTTAACAACAACCACAAAAATTTTCAATTATTATTATGTTTATTTTTATTTTTAATAGTGATATTGGATCCTTGTATAAAATTGTTCTTAGTGTTTTAAGTGCTAATATTATTGTATTGGAACTTATACTAATCAATAAATTTGTTAAAATTAATATAAATTGCTATTTCTGTAAAAAGACAAAAAAAGAATTAGTGATTAATATTTTTTAAGCCTTTTGATTTTATTCTTATTCCTTTTTATATCTTTATTTATTTTAAAAGTTTTAAATGTTATTTCTTTTGCATTCGTTTTGATTCCCCTGGGTTGTGTTTTGGTTCTTATGTTAGGTTTGATAAACACTAATTGATTTTCTTCTAAATCAGGGGGTTCTTCTTTACTGGTATTTCCTTTTAACATTTTGTTTTTTGAATTTTCTAAATTTTTGTTAATATTTAGAAAAATGATATTTGCTTTTTCTTCTATTTCTTCTGGATTTGTAGTATTGTTTTGATTAAAAATGACTTCATTCGGAGTGAAACCGGTTGCCGAATGAACGGAATTATTATAGAGAGCTACTGACAATTCTATAATTTCTGGGATAGGAGTATCCGGGAATTTATTTTTGTTAAGATTAAATATTTCAATTATGGTACTGTGGGTTCTTTCTACCTGTCCATTTGATTCCGAAGAAGATGAGTACTCTATTTTAATATTTAATCTGCTCAGGAATTCTCGAAATTGGATTGATTTGAAAGTTGTTTCGTGATCCGAAACTAAATTGTTAGGAAATCCAAAAGAAGTGAAGTATTTTGTTATTGCATTTTTGACATCAATTAAGTTTTTTGACTCTAGTCGTACCATTTGAAGGTGTTTTGAAAATGAGTCAACTATTGACAAAAAATTTGTTTTATCGATACTAAATATATCGATATGCACCCGCTCCAGTGGCTTATTAGTGCTAGGCCGTGGTGAAATTTTTATATTATATGGCCTTCTGTCGTACTTGTGAGCATTGCAAACGAGGTAGGAATTAGAATAACTTTTAACTTTTTTCGTGATATTAGGGAAAAAGTATGCTCGTTTAATTTGATTTTCTACTTCGTGAATTCCCCTATGGGCTCTGTCATGTTCTTTTATAATTATTGCGTCTTGTCGCGCTTCATTTGTGACGTCTTCTACTATTTTAGTTACTAAGACAAAATGACCTCGTTCCGAAAAATTTTCTCGGAAAGATTCTTGAATTTTCTGAAAAAGGGTTTCTGGTGCCAAAATTGCTGTTTGTTTACCGTTATGAAAACGTTTGATGTTATTAGTAATTTCGTCTTTTTCAAAAGACTCTTTTACGATGGTTGTTCGATTAAAGTTGGGGAATATTTTTTCGGTTATGATAGTATCGAGTTTAGATACTCTGAAAATAATTTGATTCCTGTAGTAATTAATTGGGCGATCTGCGAAATGTAAATAAAAATCGTTGGAAGTGTCAGCGGAATGGATTGTTTCCGATTCGCTTGGAGTTGGTCTTAGATTTGAATTATTTACTGATTCATTTGTTTCGTGTGAATTTATTTCTTTGAAATCGTTATTTGGCATTCTGCTAAGAGCATCCGCCACCACGTTTGTTTTACCTTGTTTGTAAACAACGTCATAGTCGAAGTTCTCGAGTTCTAGACGCCAGCGTAAAATTTTAGAATTTTTTTCTGATGTTTTAATAAAAGTAAGGGACTTATGATCTGTGAGAAGTGTGAACTTTTTACCGTAGAGGTATGGCTGATGTTTTTTCACTGCCCAAATTATGGCTAGAGCTTCTCGTTCATTTGTTGCGTACCTAGTTTCGGTCATGTTTAAAGTTCTGGATGCGAAGGCGATTGGTCTTTCAACCTTATCATGCATTTGGGAAAGGACGGCACCTAGTGCAAACTCGGATGCATCAGTGGTTAGAATGAAGGGTTTGGAGAAATCCGGATAGGCCAGAACCTGATCCGTTGATATAATCTTTTTAATGGTTTCGAAAGCTTTAACGTAGTCTGGATCTTTGACGTTAATCGTGACGCCTTTCTTTAGAAATTTTGTCATTGGTTTGGTGATCTGGGAATAATTCTGAATGAACCGACGATAATAGAAATTGCTTGATTTGTTTTTGGGTGACGGGTAGTGGCCATTCGAGAATTTTTTCGATCTTTTCTGGATTTGGTTTTAGCCCTTCTTGGGTGATTACATGCCCAAGGAATTCTGTTTCCGTCTTCAGAAATTCGCATTTATCGAGCTGAATTTTTAAATTAAAGTACGAGAGTCGTTTAAGTACTTCACAAAGGTTTGCTATGTGATTTTCTAGATTAAACCCAATAATAATAATATCATCAAGATATACATAGCAAATTTTTCCGATTAATCCGTGCAGGACATTATTCATTGCTCGTTGAAAAGTTGCCGGACCGTTTTTAAGTCCGAACGGCAATCGCGTAAATTCAAAATGCCCCTTTTCCGTTGAAAATGCAGTTTTCTGTTGAGATTTTTGATCCATGGGGATCTGATGAAAGCCTGACTTCAAATCTAATGTGGTAAAATAAGTAGATTTGCCCAGACTATCCAAAATATCTTCTATTTGCGGTATTGGGAATTTATCATCTATGGTCTTATCATTTAGCTTCCTATAATCGATCACTACTCTGATTTTTCGGATGCCTGACGCGTCAGTTTTTTTTGGTACTACCCATATTGGTGAAGAATAGGGACTACTGGAGTTTCTTATAATTCCACTATTCAACATTTCTTGTATGTGCTCCTCCACGTCACTTTTACAGTGATGGGGATACCTATACATTTTTGTGTACACAGGATTTTCGTCCTTTGTAACAATTTTATGTTTAATCACCGTTGTTGCAGAGAGTTTTTCATTCTGCTTTAATAATACTGACTGATGATTATATATTGTGTTTATGAGAATTTGTTTTTCATTATCACCTAAGTGTTTAGTCCTGATTAAGCTTCCAATTGTTTGTTTGTTTATGGGCATGTCCCCACAAGCTTTAATTGGTTTGATGACTTCAAAATTATTTATTTCAAAGTTTAGTTTTGGTAAGTTTTTTGGCGGATCTGGATCATTCGTTAAAATTTTTATAGTAGATTGAAAGTTTTTGGATTTGTACAATCCGGGTTGTATAACAATATTGTCATTTATATTTTTATAATCTGTTGTTACCCAATCACCATTATTTATTGTACTGAATGTCACTACATGGTTATAAAAATGATCATTAGGGTAATATCTATAAAATTTAAGAATGTTGTTGTTTAACGAAATTGTCCCGGATTTGTAATCAATTTTAGCATCCATTTGAGCCATTGATTGCGATCCTAGTATTCCGTCAAAATATTCGTAAAATTCTAATTCATAATATGATATTAAAGGTAAATTATTACCAAAAAAATTTATTTTTCCTACTTTAGTTACTTTTTGAATTCCTAATAGATTTTTTACAGATGAATTTTTTGAAATTAGAAGGTGTTTAGGCATTATGTTTGGTTTGATAATATTCCTATTTGCACCTGTATCAATGAGAATTTAATGTTTTGGTTTGTTAATTTATTCTGACATTTCAGATAAGGGAGAAATTTAATCCTCGGAATCTGCATTTTGGTCCTCCCAAAAATTTTCTGCACTTGTATCTTCTACGGTTACATTTTCTTCGACCTCATCTGGTGCTTTATCAGCATCATTTGGAATTTCGATATTGTTCACTATATTTTTGTTGAACGATCTTCTTGACCGCATTGATGGATCAACTTCCATCGGCGAGGGTTCGTTTTTATCTTGACTTGCAAGGAGTTTTTCTTATACTGGGTTGTTCTTGATACCTTGTTTGAAAACTAGGCTTTGATTGGTCCTGATATTTATGTTGTGGATTTATTCTTGTTTGAAGACTATTTCTCTTTGCATTATTCGAAATGAGTTCATTGCTAGTGAATTTGTAAAGAAAGGCGTATGCCTCTTCTATATTTCGTGGTTTAGCTGCTTGGGCATAACCAAAATAAGGTTTGCGTAAGCCCGATATAAAAGCAGCGAGGGCATCCTCTTCAATAAAGGTGCAAATTGCCTGCCACGATCCGTTATACAGTGGATTTTGCTTTGCTAGTGATTTTATATTTAAGAGAATCTCTTTTGATTTTGATAGAAGACATGTATTGGCATTGTCTCACTTTGTTTGTTGGCCATAATTGGGATTTGTAGAAGGGGAGTTCCTGTTTATCTCCTAAAGCTTCCAAAAGAATTTCTTTTACTTCTTGGAAGGTTTCAGGACTACCAGCAAGGCACAATGTGTCTTTAGCTTTACCTTCAATTTTGTTTATAATTGCTTGTACATACACCCTGAGTTGTTGCTCCGTGACTAAAGGTGCAAAAAGCGTTAGTGTATCCTCGGCTGTTTTTAGCCAGGATGATATTTGTTTTTTATTTCCATCGAACGATGGAATGGATTTAATAGGATCCGGGATTCTGAAAAATCTACAGATACCCGGTTTTCCTAATTGGTTCAACATGAGCAGGACTAGGTTCTACAATTTTGTTATTTAGATACGTTAGTACCTGGTCATGTTCAATTTGTTTTTGACCCAATTTGGTCAGTTGTTCAACAATAACACTCAATTGTTGATTGATTTCCTCCATTTCAGTGTCTTTGATACAAATTTTTTCTTCCGTTGCAATGTTACGATTCGCAATTAATAACTCGTTTAACTTTTTTCCCATATAGGGTTGAAAAACAATTTAATTTCGTAACCGGATTATAAAATTTGAAAAAGATGATATAGGGAAACTTTAAGTAAATAGTTTTACTGTGTCTATCTTGTAGTGCACAGTTCGATAGGTTTGACTCTATCTTGTAGTGGCCAGGTTTGCCGATGTCGGTAAAAATTTATTTACTGTGTCTATCTTGTAGTGCACAGTTCGACAGGTTTGACTCTATCTTGTAGTGGCCAAGTTTGTCAATAACGTTAATAATTTTACAAAAAATTAAAACTTAAAAAAAATAAAATTTGTTACCTGTTGAGTCCGATATTATGCTGTCGTGTGCTGGTTCGAGTTGTTTTACAGGTAAAATATGGCGGAACCTCAAATCCTCCTTGCAGTTTTACACTTTCGGCAGGAGATGTCACAGAGAGAAAAAACTTTTCACTTTTTCACTTTTCGACGGATTCACTTTTTTATCAAGTTTTTATTTGCTTGATTTTTGCACTTTTTATATTTTACACTAAACCGTTTCGGCTGCGCCAATTATAAGTTCCTTCCCGGAATCACAATAAAAAAAATTATATTTACTTTAATTTTTTCTTTTTATTGAGTTATAATAAATTTATTTTTACACTTGTTGTTTTTTAAAAACTCTAATACCGAACTACCTGCTTAATCTATTTTTTCTAAAATCTAAACTAAAAGATAAAGATAAAGTTATAGACAACCAACGCAGCAGTTTCATATAACAAGACATATGATTCCTCGATCACGTTGAACATGCATGTGCATGTGTTGATTGAATTATGCTTGCATGCATTTTCTGTGGGAAAGGAATGTGTCTAGCAACGACGTGTTGCTTATGTTGCAGTTTCTATGATTACATTGTTCTTATGAGAATGTGACTATATATATATATATATATATATATATATATATATATATATATATATATATATATATATATATATTTAAATATAAATATATATATAAATATATATATATATATATATATATATATATATATATATA
>OY744478.1:2018214-2077908 GCA_963556175.1 Tipula confusa
TTATATATTTATATATTTATATATTTATATATTTATATATTTATATATTTATATATTTATATATTTATATATTTATATATTTATATATTTATATATTTATATATTTATATATTTATATATTTATATATTTATATATTTATATATTTATATATTTATATATTTATATATTTATATATTTATATATTTATATATTTATATATTTATATATTTATATATTTATATATTTATATATTTATATATTTATATATTTATATATTTATATATTTATATATTTATATATTTATATATTTATATATTTATATATTTATATATTTATATATTTATATATTTATATATTTATATATTTATATATTTATATATTTATATATTTATATATTTATATATTTATATATTTATATATTTATATATTTATATATTTATATATTTATATATTTATATATTTATATATTTATATATTTATATATTTATATATTTATATATTTATATATTTATATATTTATATATTTATATATTTATATATTTATATATTTATATATTTATATATTTATATATTTATATATTTATATATTTATATATTTATATATTTATATATTTATATATTTATATATTTATATATTTATATATTTATATATTTATATATTTATATATTTATATTTATATATTTATATATTTATATATTTATATATTTATATATTTATATATTTATATATTTATATATTTATATATTTATATATTTATATATTTATATATTTATATATTTATATATTTATATATTTATATATTTATATATTTATATATTTATATATTTATATATTTATATATTTATATATTTATATATTTATATATTTATATATTTATATATTTATATATTTATATATTTATATATTTATATATTTATATATTTATATATTTATATATTTATATATTTATATATTTATATATTTATATATTTATATATTTATATATTTATATATTTATATATTTATATATTTATATATTTATATATTTATATATTTATATATTTATATATTTATATATTTATATATTTATATATTTATATATTTATATATTTATATATTTATATATTTATATATTTATATATTTATATATTTATATATTTATATATTTATATATTTATATATTTATATATTTATATATTTATATATTTATATATTTATATATTTATATATTTATATATTTATATATTTATATATTTATATATTTATATATTTATATATTTATATATTTATATATTTATATATTTATATATTTATATATTTATATATTTATATATTTATATATTTATATATTTATATATTTATATATTTATATATTTATATATTTATATATTTATATATTTATATATTTATATATTTATATATTTATATATTTATATATTTATATATTTATATATTTATATATTTATATATTTATATATTTATATATTTATATATTTATATATTTATATATTTATATATTTATATATTTATATATTTATATATTTATATATTTATATATTTATATATTTATATATTTATATATTTATATATTTATATATTTATATATTTATATATTTATATATTTATATATTTATATATTTATATATTTATATATTTATATATTTATATATTTATATATTTATATATTTATATATTTATATATTTATATATTTATATATTTATATATTTATATATTTATATATTTATATATTTATATATTTATATATTTATATATTTATATATTTATATATTTATATATTTATATATTTATATATTTATATATTTATATATTTATATATTTATATATTTATATATTTATATATTTATATATTTATATATTTATATATTTATATATTTATATATTTATATATTTATATATTTATATATTTATATATTTATATATTTATATATTTATATATTTATATATTTATATATTTATATATTTATATATTTATATATTTATATATTTATATATTTATATATTTATATATTTATATATTTATATATTTATATATTTATATATTTATATATTTATATATTTATATATTTATATATTTATATATTTATATATATATATATATATATATATATATATATATATATTTATATATATATATATATATATATATATCTATATATATATATATATATATATATATATATATATATTTATATATATATATATATATATATATATATATATATATATATATAAATTATATATATATATATATATATATATATATATATATATATATATATATATATATATATATATATATATATATATTTATATATATATATAAATATATATATATATATATATATATATATATATATATATATATATATATATATATATATATATATATATATATATATATATATATATATATATATATATATATATATATATACATATATATATATATATATATATATATATATATATATATATATATATATATATATATATATATATATATATATATATATATTCCATATATTTTCCGTATATTTTCTTATACGTTTACTTTGTCCAGAAACTATATTTTCTTTGTTTTGTTCTACCGTATTTACTGGTACATTTTCTACCTGCTGCTGTTTTATTGATTCTAGTTCTACAGCTTTAGTATCCTTCCCTTCAGCTCCAATTTCCACATCACTTTTATCTAAATTTTCTTTGTTAACCATTTGTGGCAATTCTTCATCTTGTTCAGCTTTTTTAATTTCATTAGGTTCTCGTTCAAAATTTACATATCTTGATATTACAATTTTACGTTGTATCGAATCCCATAATCTATACCCATTTGACGCATAGTCTACAAATACATGTTCTTTACCGCGGTCATCCAATTTTCTTAAATATCCAAGTTCTTTTACGAACGCTTTACTTCCAAATATTTGTAATCTGGAAAGATTCGGTTTTACATCCCATTTTTCAATTGGTGTTGTATCTATAATTGATGTTGGACTTCTGTTGGCTAAATAAGCTGCCCTTCTTACTGCTTTTCCCCACATTGATTTAGGTATATCCGAATCAGCAATTAATGATCTAGCTTTATCTATTAAAGTTTTATTCATTCTTTCAGCTTTTCCGTTCAATTGAGGTGTATAAGCGATTGTGTAATCCAAAACTATTCCTTTTATATTATACCAATCTTTATAGTTATTACTTATGTATTCACCTCCATTATCACACCTTATTTTAAAAACTCGTAAACACCATTTAGCTTCACATTGTTCTTCATATTCTTTGACAATATCTGGAACTTCATATTTGTTTTCAATTAAATATACCATTACAAAATGTGTAAAATCATCAAGAAACGTGACAATATACTTTTTGTTGTCCCATGTAGATGGATCAAACGTTCCACATACATCTGTATGTGTAATTTCTAGTGGCCTTGACACTCTTCTTCTTTCTTCGGAAAACGGTTTTCTCGTTTGTTTAGCCCGAAAACATTTATCACAAAATTTGTCCTTTTGATTTATATCATCTTCACTTAATTTCACTACATCTGATAATTTTAATAATTTTTTCATGTTTTCGGTTCCTAAATGTCCTAATTTTCTCAAATGTCCTAATATGCGTCTTTATTTGTATTCACTACAAGAGCATTTTCATTTTTTTTACTTTTAAGTTCTACAATACATAAACCATTTTTAATATATCTTTCAAGAACTTCTTCCGAATTTTGATTAATTTTTACTTTGTCTTTTGGAAATGCACTTCGTCATCGTTCTGGGTAATTGCACGCACTGATAATAAACTTTTACTCAGTTCTGGCACATATAGTACTTTATTTTACACGCAAGTTTTTGAATTCACTGTTTCGATACCCACAGCTCTCATACTCTCAGATTTCTTCGCAACTCCCACATTCAAATTTGTTTCACTGATATTGTCTACAACCTCATCATTATTTGCCATATGACTCGTTGAGTTACATCCTTATCCGATAATATCACATAGTAGCATCATCATCAAGAAATACCAAGATTTCATCATCCGGAAACAATCAGCAATTAAATTTAGAAAATATCATGTTACATATAAATTCTTTATTATATTTAAAAAATAACGTAAACATATAAATTGATAACAAAACCAAAACTTTAACATAAACATTTAAAACTGTGAGATTTGTGCATTCAGCATATATCTCAATTCTTATTTACTTTAGCTATATTGTTTTATATAATTTTCTAACTATTCGTCAATCTTCGAATATTCATTCTCATCTCAAATCTTGAAAAGTAAAGTTGATATAAAAGTTAAAAACTCTTATTATATTCATTGATGTTGTTTTTTTGGGTCGTTCCTAAAAATTAAAAGTTATAAATATATAAATTATAAATTGTGAATAAACATAAAATTGTTATTAAAAAAAATAAAAAATACAAAAGTTATTAATTAAACTCACACACAATAACATAATTGGCGCAGTTGCAAAAGCAAAAAAAAACTCAGTGAACATAATAATAAAGTGGAAATAAACTAAGTGAAAATAATAATAAAGTTAAATAAAAGTTCTACGAACAAATATAAAAAAAAAAAAAATTATTAAACAACGCATATAAGTGACTGATCACCACGAATTATGAAGTTAATTATTTTCATGTAAGTAATTTCCATTTTTCCTTTTATCTTAATTTTACAAATTTTATAAAATTCTGTGAAGAGAATCCGACATTAGATTAGTCGTTAAAATAAGCGTAGTATTTTTTTTCCAATTTAAATTTTGACGCGTTTAAAAATTAAAATTAAAATTGTATAGGCCTGTGAAAAACAGAATCACCTATTTTATAAAGCGGTAAGAAAATTACCACAACAAAAAAAAAAAAAATTCTCAAATTCTTTGAATTATTAATTGGTTGTAATTAAACATTTTGAAATATTTTATAAAAAAGGCACAGCAAATGCGAATGCTGACTGTCTTTCACGTATAGAATTTAACGATATAAAAAATTTAAATAATAATAACAAAGAATTTGAGCTAGTTAGTAAGAAAAAGAAAAATGAATTGATAATAAATACCCTTTCGACAGAAAATGCGATTGAGGAAAATAATGAATTAAAAGAAAATTTAAACGAATTAAATAATATAGATATAGGCCAAATAAACGAAAAAATGAAAAAGTATAGTATACAAGAAACAAATAAATGTATAAACTCTTTTTCAAATCAATTATGGATTATAGTCGACGATAACCATAATGAAATAAAAGAAACATTAACAATTATACATGAATCGTATAAAAGAATTAAAATTAGGAAAAATAAGTTTGAAAATAATGATATAATAAATATATTTACTAAATATTTAAAATCAAAAAAAGTAACAGTGTTGTATTGCACTGATGAAAATTTTGAGTTAATAAATAAAATTTTTGAAGAAAATTTTAAGGAATCTAATTTAAAAGTAGTTCGTTCAAAAAAAATTAAAAATAGATTTATCCGACGATATAAAAAAAACTGAAATTATAATTAAAACACATAATAACGGGCATCGCGGTATTAACGAAAATTTCGCGCAAATTTCTCGAAAATATTATTTCCCTTTAATGAAAGAAACAATTACAAATTATATCTCGCAATGTGAGATATGCAATTTAAATAAATATGATAGAAAAACTAACAATATAAAATTTCAAGAAACAATTTCACCAAATTCTCCCTTAGATATATGGCATATGGATACATTTTCTATAAAAGGACATATTTTTTTAACTATCATTGATAAATTTTCAAAATACGCAATGATAGAATTTCTGAAAGATAGAACAACCTCAACAATAATTGAAACTCTCGAACAAATCTTCTCGCGTGAAGGTATACCAAAACAAATTGTATTCGATAATGCAGGAGAATTTACCTCAAATAAAATTAAAGAATTTTTTTCCATATTTAACATTGAAACACATGTTACAACAGCCAAATCATCAACAGGAAACAGTCCTATTGAACGTTTTCATTCTACAATTACGGAAATTAGCCGAATTATATTTTACGAAAATAAACAAATACAAATTATACCATTATTAAATAAATCTCTTTTAATCTATAATAATTCAATTCACTCATCAATAGGAGTTAAACCTTTCGAAATACATCGCGGTTATATATTAATAAACAATTTACCCGATATAAATACTATTCCAACTTCAGATTACTTAAAAGAAATCAGAGATAAATATGATTCAATTAAAAATATTATTAGAGAATTTAGTTTTAAGAATAAAAATAAAATAATAAACAGAATAAATAAGGATAGGTTAGATCCCCAAACTTTAGAAAAAGATACAGTTATATATGAAAAAATAACTACAAGAGATAAGTTAAAACCTTTAAACATTAAACATATAGTATTACAAGATAATGGAATCACCGTTACCACAAATAAAAGGAAGGTACACAAAAGTAAAATAAAAAATTAAATTATCATTACAGGTTACCAATCTGTGTCCTGTCACAATCCATTGAAATTTTTGACATGCTAAATAATAAAGGACTAATAACACTCGAAATAGCTGACGCTAGAATTATAACAACATATAAAAAACTTATACATCTAATAGAATTACAAGATCTTAAAATAAATTTAAATAATATTCATATTTCAATAAATTGGTTAGAAGATTTAATATTAACACAAAATCTTCCGAAAACAATAATAAATATAGCAAAACAAAAATACACACGTCTTGAAAAAGACTTAAATTCAATTTTACCAATAACATTAAAAAGACCTAAACGAGGAATCTTCAATCCTTTGGGAACATTAATCAAATCAATTACAGGAAATCTAGATAACGACGACCTTGTATATTTAAATAACGCAATAATAAAATTAAACAATAATTCATACGCAATACACCAACAATTTCAGGAACAAATAAATTTAAATCAAGACATGATAAACAGATTTGAAAACATAACACAATTCATAGGTGATACTCTTACGAAAATGAATTATAATATAGCACTAGATTTAAGCAAAACTAATTCAACAATATGGGCACACCATAAAATACAAGAATACGGATTAACATTAGACTTTAATATAAATTTACTAAAAGAACAAATTAACCAAATACACGAAATAATAACATTTGCTAAAATAAAAGTTATCTCAACACATATATTAGATAATCACGAACTTTATGATATAAATCAACATCTAATTAATAATTCAATTAATTTAAAATCGGAAGAACAAATTTACTCATTATTAGAAATACAAGCCTATTACAACGATACAAATCTGATCATTATAATCCAAGTACCAGAATTTTATAATGAATCATTAACATATTACCTTATAAAACCCGTACCAATCCAAAATAATCAATTAATAAAAATAAATACTAATCAAATTATCCTTAATCCAAAAACCTATATGGAAATTATCAAACCATGTTTTATAATTGAACAAATATATTTTTGTCACAAACAAATTTTAATAAAAAATCCAAATCTATGTATTCCAAATATGATTTACAAAAACGAGACAATATGTGAATCAAAAGAAATTCACGAAACAGATGACATCGATTATTTACAACCAGGATATTTATACGTATCAACCAAAAATGGAACAAACATCGCATCAACATGTAAAAATGCACCTAAACATATATTAGGGCGCAAATTAATAAAATTCAACAATTGTACAATCACAATAAATAACAACATATATTCAGACGACATCAAAATAAGAAAACACAAAATTAATATTATTCAACCAATGGATAATATTAATGTAAAAACAATAATGGAAGAATACATCGACTTACCAAAACTAAATCAACATCATTTCAAAAACCTGAAAAAATTAAAAGACTTCGAAAACATACAAATAAAACAGCAAAATTATGCAGAACAAGTTGAAAGAAACCTACGAGTGACATACTACTCATTTTCATTTGGCATTATTATTATAATTATAGTTATCGCATTAATCATTTATTATACTTGCAGAAGCAACGTAATTTTCAAATTTTTATCAAAAAAAATAGCAATCGCTCTCGAGGACGAGATCGAACTTAAGGAGGGAGGAGTTACATCCTTATCCGATAATATCACATAGTAGCATCATCATCAAGAAATACCAAGATTTCATCATCCGGAAACAATCAGCAATTAAATTTAGAAAATATCATGTTACATATAAATTCTTTATTATATTTAAAAAATAACGTAAACATATAAATTGATAACAAAACCAAAACTTTAACATAAACATTTAAAACTGTGAGATTTGTGCATTCAGCATATATCTCAATTCTTATTTACTTTAGCTATATTGTTTTATATAATTTTCTAACTATTCGTCAATCTTCGAATATTCATTCTCATCTCAAATCTTGAAAAGTAAAGTTGATATAAAAGTTAAAAACTCTTATTATATTCATTGATGTTGTTTTTTTGGGTCGTTCCTAAAAATTAAAAGTTATAAATATATAAATTATAAATTGTGAATAAACATAAAATTGTTATTAAAAAAAATAAAAAAAACAAAAGTTATTAATTAAACTCACACACAGTAACATAATTGTTGTACCTGATTCAACAACCCAATCATTTGTTATTTCACTTTCCCTTTTATAACATTGTGTTAGAAATGAAACTTTATTTTCATTGTTTTTATTTTTACTGTTTCGAAAATAACAATCTTGTTTTTTGTGATTTTTCCTTTTACATATTTAACAATAATCTGTCCAATAAGAAGACAGTAACTTCTTTAGAACAATTTTTAAACACATGTTTAGTTCCACCACACTTAAAACATTTCATATCTGATTTACTCTCGTCATTTCTGGTACAAAATCTTGAGATATGTCCAGTTCTATTGCACCTAAAACACCTTTTTTCTGGTGTACTAAACGCAACGGGAGTAGTACCGTACGATTCTGGTGTGGTTTTACATCTTCTGCGACCAGTAAGATTTTCCAAAGTTTTATTATTTTTGTCTGTACTATCCCAAGCACTAACAAAATGTTTTAAATATTCAGGAAGTATTGCCAAAATTTTTGACATTATCATAACGTCATCTATTTCTTTATGAACAGCTGATAATTTATGAGCAATATTTTTCAATTTACTGATGTGACTCGCTATATATATTCCTTTATCATATCTGTAATTAAAAAGTTCCTCTGTAAGAACCCATTTTTGTTGTTCGGTATCTCGTTCATAAATTGAACACAACTTTTCAAACATTTCTTTAGACGTTTTACAGTTCAAAATATGAGTCATCGGCTTTTTATCAATTGTTGTTATTGTTACTCTTTGTGCTTTTGCATCTTTTTTATTCCAATCGTCTTTATCATCTTCTTTTTCTGGAATAGTTTTTATACCAGATACTATTTCATATCAAACCACATGATTTAAAAATAATTACAATTTGGAATTTCCACATTTGGAACGTATCGCCATTTTTAAGTCTTTCTATGTTTTTTAACTCATCACTTGAACACGAAGCCATTTTGAATTTTTTTTTACTTTTACTTTTATAATTTCACGATTTTAAAAATTTTTTAATACGCGGCACCTGGGCTCATAACCTGTTGATAATTAATAGCGCAGGATTATGAATTTTACTGTTGTCCAGACACACAACAAACATAAACGCCAATTCTCCTTTTTTAAATTAATTTTAATTTCTTCTTACAACAAAATGAAACACGTTTTTACTTTTTTTGAATTCAGCACCCAACCACCATTTTATTCTTTCTTTACAGCTACCACGGGGTCTACACTATGCAAAATTGCTGAGATTTTATCTCATGAGATTTTATAAATGTGTATGTTTTTTTCTATGTATTGATAAATATTTGTCAATAAATTATCATAACTGGGCATTTTACTCTCATGATAATTTCATGATAATTTCATAATAATTTCAAGATAAATGTCAAATAATTCAAATAAATTCGGTGATTATTCACAATAATTAAAATCGTGCGCTACCAAACACTTTATTAAACAATTTTTTTATTGAATTGATTTACAAAAATTAGTACCACAGAATGGACGTTTGGTACGCAGCATTCTTCAAATCTGAAAAAACATAACCTAAAGATACATTTTTATTTGACATTTCGTACAAATTTCATGATAATATTTACGTGAAATAGCCTCCTGGTAATTTGCTGAGAGTTTCAAAATTTGTATAATATACTTACACATACATTGATAAATTTAATCTCATGAGACAAAATCTCAGTGATTTTGCATAGTGTAGACGCCGTGTACATTAAACTAAGGCTGTGTATTAAAACAATTATTATATTATTCCACAAAAATTATTATATTATTCCACACTCTTTACCTGTCATAAAATCTACCATTACATTGCAATATCTTTCAATACAAATTTCAAAGATGGTGTCATGTAATGTAACTTATAATAAATTTGACGTTTAAAAATCATTTTAATTTTTGTATTTATACTTCAAGCATTATTTAGTGTTTAAAAATTATTAAAAAATGTTATCTAAAAAAAATTAAAAAGCTCTGGACAATTTTTTCTATATCATGCATTATTTTTAATGTTGACCCTTCTAAATAATTTTGAATTTATGTCCCAAAGACATTATTTCTATATAATTGAAATAATTAAGAGTTTCGTTTTCCTTGTTAATTTTTTTAATAATTAACAATTTTAATTAACGCGTTTTATAAATTTTGACAACCAAACCATACACTTTCAGAGATATAAAATAAAAATCAAAAGATAGCCATTTTGAAAACAGTAAATGTCAAAATTATTTCATACCATCAACTTTCCAAGTATTTTAAAATCAAACTTTTTTTCAATTCATATTTCGTTATATGCATAACCATACCTCAGTTGTGGGTTTACCTTTGTGTGAGTTATATATTATTATAAGAAAACATATGGTACCGTGTCGCAATTATTGGAAACTCACAGAACTCAACTATATTCAAATTATATACATCTATGGGCGCATCTAGAACACTTAGAGTCTACCAAATATACGTAGACTCTACAAGTCTACATGTGCTGGATGCAAAAAATCTCAGTAAAAATATGTAGACTCTACGAGTTTTAGTAAGACTAAAAATTATAGTCTACATTTATATGTAGATTATGTTGATTTGAAACTTGGATTTTTTTTGACATTTGTATTACTAGTTCATATTTATAAACCAAAGAAAACATGGAGGATAACCCGCATTTTGGATATCCTTATATTTACGATAGTGATGGAGGTAAATATAGATGTAAAATGTCAATTTAATTTATTACGTAATTTAATAAGTTATCCAAGACAAGAACCAAAATGGATACGTAAAAAATTTACATTCAGCACACGTAGAGTCTACAAATGAGATTAGTCTACATTACAGACTATCTCAAATGTAGAATCTACGTGTGCTAGATGCGCCCATAGGGCGTAAAAATTTAAAAATAATTTTGGCGAGAATATTTTTAATGTGTGTGTGTAAATATTAAGCTCGATATTTGGCGGGTAAATCAAATAATTCATTAATGTAACAAAATTTATATTTTGATAACCTAATATTTTTTGTTATTTATATATAACATGTGTATCACAGAAAATTCTGATTGACAGTTTTAATTTATGGATTTAATTCTTAAATTAAATTAAATATATCTTATATATTAAATATAATTCTTAAAGTAAATATATGTATTATATGTTATTCATAAATTTCTTAACATTATTTAGGAATTCAAAATTTTAATTAAATGTATTAAACATAAATATTTTAAATATCACAGGAAATCGTGATTGCCATTTAATTCTTAAATCTATGTTTTTTAATATAAAAAAAATCTAAATATAATTAAAATTATCCTCCGTTCTTTGTTTTTGTTTTTTCATCATATATTAGTTAAATACCTAAAAAAAAGAAAACAACCACAATATTAAAATTAAATTAAACCAATATAAAGTTAAATACTATACTACAAATACGTCCATAAAAAAAATGTTATCACAAAACGTTTTATCACAAATGCAACTCCTCAAGCGACAACGGCACATTTGTATTCACTAAATAATTTAAAACAAAAAAAAAATCTTCTCCTTTTCATTTTAATAATAATCATTTATTATTCCAAACAAATCTCACAGCATTAAACGCAGTTTTCGTTGTTTTGATGTTGCTGTCAAAACAAGTAAAATTAATTGGAATGGTTTTACTTACTTATTTAAGATGGCGGCAAATAAGTAAATAAGTCTTAAATAAAGAGTATTTTCCACGATGAAACATATTTTATATGCACGAAAAACGTGAGATAAAAATATAAATTTAACTTTTGTACGAGTGAGACGGACAACTTTTGCTGCACGCTGTGCATACAAAATTATTTTGTATTTTTTTCGTTCTGTCGCCATAATTATGGCAGCAAAACGAAAAAATATAAAATTGGAATACTTTTTATGGCTGAGAATTGCTGCAAAACAATACATGCACATAAAAATTGTGTCTGGACGAGAAAATATTTCTCGCACACACACATAAAATTTTTGTTTATTTTTTTTATAGCTAAATTCATTTTATTTTTATTTTCGGTGTGCTAACAACTAAAATTTTGAGGTTAAAAAATTAAATAAAATTTTTATATTATTGAAATATTTTGATAATAGTGTCGTAATAGATTTAAAAAAAATTATAAAATATTGTCGGATCATTTTTTCGTATTTAAAAATAAATAATCATTAAAATAGGGCAATCTAATGGTCGATCGATGATCGTTGAAGAGATCGGACGTGTTTTTTCCGATCTCCTCAATTTTAAAATTAGTTTTTTTTATTTATATTTCTTTTGTTTTTGTTGTGTTGTTTTTTGTGTTTTTTTTTTGTGTTTTGGTTTGAGTAGCTTTGTGCGTGTGTGGTTTTGAAGTGCTAAATTGGAACTTGTACTCTGTCGTTTTCCCGGAGATCAGGTATCAGTGCATCATTTTTAATGTGCATTTTTTATTTTTATTTCTAAGTAAATTGGTGTAGGTACATAAGTACCGTTGGTGATTTTTTTTTATATTAAATAAATAGTTATAATAGAAATTTCTCTGAAAAAACGGAAAACGATAGAGAATGAAGGAGAAAAATAAATAAAAATTAAAAATATCTATATACATATCTCCCGTTTTTGTTTTACTGTATAAATTGTATTAGTATATGATAATATTATTTGTATTGTTGAAAATTGTACATACATCTCATCAGAAGGGAAAATTTTATTTAATTCTCTGACCTTCTTGCATGTAATTTATATTTCGTTATTATATTTGTTGAGGTTTTTGTTTTTGTTATTTTGATTTTATTTTGTTGATGCGCTTCATTTAACGGGTAATTACCAAGTTGCGTCGTCGATGCATTGATAAAATTGCAAAATAAAATGTTTAATAATATTTTATTAATTTTTTTTTAATTTGTAGAAAAACGTTGATTTTTATTGTTAAAAAAAAAACAAAAAAAACAAAAAAAAAATCATATATGGTAACACAAATACAGTCGTGGTTGGGATTATTTGTATCGAGTAAAGATGGTGTGGTTTGTTCTGCGGAAGTTGTCATTAGGAATATGAGCTTGATGGAACAACTACAGAGTTTGTAGTTGTTCCATCATTGCTGGTTATAGGGAGGAGGGAGAGTAGGGGTTGTACAGACTAGAATGTAAGACTTAGCTTGATGTATGGAACATTGAATTAGCTTGATGTATGAAACTTACATGGGGGGTTGTATGTGAGTGTAGATGGCACAAGGTGTGGTTATGCAGACGACGTATTAGGAAATAGTTGATTTGTTTTATACATCGCAGGGGTGGATAGTGGTAGTTGGCATCGGTTGCATTGAGTTGTCTGCATATAAATGAAAAGATTGTTTACTTCGGGAAAACAAGTTAAGAATTCGCGCCGTAATTTTGAGTGTGTAGCGGGGTGAAGGATTGATGCAGGATCATATGAGCGTAGATATGTGGTGTACATTGGCATTGCTAGCGGGTGGATCGTGAAGCATGGATGACGGTATCTTGTCTTCGTAAATACGCCGGTGCGGGGCCAGTATTGTTTCAGTTATCTAAAATATTGTACATGTGTGGTTTAGGCGGGAACACGTGGGCAGTGCTGTTGTGCTGGGAGGGTTCTGACTATTATTGATAAGCTATTAGTGGTATATATCAATAACGGTCGGAACTTTTTTAGTGCAGCTGCATTGTTCATGTGTTTTCGTTTGTATAGGGTATGTGCAGTGTTTTGGATGATTGAGGTATAGTGTTGTATGGGTCATGAAGTGTATGATCGCGTCACTGTGGTTTTGCATTGGTGTGTGTGTGTGTGTTTATGTGTGTATGTGTGTATGTGTATGTGTGTGTTTGTATGTGTGTGTGTGTGTGTGTGTGTGTGTGTGTGTGTGTGTGTGTGTGTGTGTGTGTGTGTGTGTGTGTGTGTGTGTGTGTGTGTGTGTGTGTGTGTGTGTGTGAGTACGGGGCATTGTTGTTTATTTTTTGTGATCCATTTGTTGGCAGTGTTGGTGTGCAGTGTCTATTTGTGTTCGTGTGATTTTGTATGGGTTTTTTGTTTCATTGTATACTTGGGATTGTGGCGTGGGTTTTTGGCTTGTTTTTTGGGAAAGTGGTATTTTATTCATGTGCGGACGTCTCGGTACAACTGATGTTAATTATATTTGTTTGTTTTTGTGATGTATGGGAAAAATTTGTTTGTTTTTTAGTGTGTTTTTTAGTTCTGCATAACTATATTTTGTGTTATTTGTATTTATATACAGTTTTTTATGTGGGTTTTGTTTGTTTCGTGTTTTATATGTTAAAATTGGGTTTTTTAACTTGGTCTGTATAATTTTTGTTTTTTATTTTCTTTCTGATAATTAGGGGGTCTTGAGGATGGGCAGTTGGCCCGAGGTATCGATATAGTAGTAGGACAGGATTTTGATTGTGATTGGTGGCTGAATTTTGTGGTTTATAAATTGTTGGCTGGAGTATCATGTTTGATGAATTGATATTAAATTGCAAATAGCCACCAGCCGTTACATGAAAAAAAAATGTATTAACTTATCAATTTACACCCGGAAACCATTGCATATTCATTAGGGGCCACCAAATATGTGCTTGAAGTAACTTTTTCCGGCAGCACTGTGAGATCTTCTATGTCATTATAGCTAAAACACCCCAAACCATTACTTCGCCTCCTCCGCTGTGCCGAGTTGGCATTGTTATGTTACGAAAGTCTCTTTATTGAGGTTTCGAATAAAAAATATTTCTTTCCGTAGCTTCCATCTAAAGAAAAGAATGATTCGTTGTTTCATAATATTATCCGCCTGAACTAAGCAGGCTTCGCTAAATAGGTACGAGCAAAGTTTAGCCGGTTTTTTTATTCTTTTTTTTTTATTTTTTATTTTATTTTATTATTCTTCTGGCTTATAAATGTCTTCTTTTTACATTCGCTTCACAAAGTCGTCTATGTACAGTTTTGACACTAATTTTTATTTCTCTTACTTACTGTTTATCTCACTTAGAACAAATTTTCCTGTACTCAGAGGGTCTCTTTGCACAAGCGTAGCCTTCCTTATGAATTTTATTTCTTTTACGACTCCTTCCTTTAGGCATTTTAGGATTTTAAATTTCTAAATTTGGTTCATTAACAAATTTTTGAGGCAGTTTATACTTTACCTGTATTATTATAACTATATTATTATATTATTTTCTTATTATATAATAAGGTATATTTATATTTATAAGATGTATAAATTAGATTTTCAGTGATTATATGACGTATTGGTCGTAAAGCTGTTAATCCAATTGATTTGTAATATTTAATCAAATTTATAAAATCTAATTTATATTATTTTATAATTTTTATAATTTCATATTTTTATAAATGTAAAAAAATTAATTAATTGTAAATTTCAGGCAAAAACTAACCCAATTTATTACAGCCTGTGGCTTGCAGAAATAATATTATTATATTATGAATTAATTAATAATTAGTTTCAGAGTAATTATTAATGTTCGGGCAAAAACTAACAATTTATTACAGCATATTAGGAATTATATTATTTTATTTATAATTATGTTATTATATTAAGAATTAATGAATTTGTAATTTCAGATTAAAAATTAATTCAATTTATTAAAGCCTACGGCTAAGACCAATTAGTTAATTAATAGATCTGTTTTCAGGGTACCATTGCAGATTACAGAAGATTGGCGGCATACTGGAGTTGCTGATAAGAGATGGCAGAATGCAGAGCAGTACAACAAAAATGTGATTGTCTTTCACTAACAGTAGTTTAAATATTGGCTACCGGGAAATCGGACCAATTATGTCATAACTAACATACTTTTCCTTTCCCTACCCCACAAAAATTTACTAACTATTGGCCGCCAAGGTGTCTGTAACCGGGTCGATCTCAATAATTTAACTAGTATCCTTCCACATCCTTCCAAGTAAATGTAAAAACGGGTGTACTGTGGGCCCGGCGCTTTCCGGGATATCCTGCTTAATGCTTGGCAGTACATTCAAAATCAATCAATCAATCAATCAATTAAAATAGGGCAATCTAATAAAAAAAATAAATACCACAATTTATTTTGGAGATGTGCACATAAATTTGTGATTTTTTTAGGTTATTTAGGGAAGGCGTCAACTTTCATAAACTATAAAATTTAGCTATAAAAAAAAACAAAAAAAAACTGTTGTCTTCGTCACTCAAGTGTATTTTAACACTATCTTTCCTGTTTTGGTTTTGCTGCAGATTTTAATGTTTGGCTGCAGAAAAAATATGTTTCATCGTGGAAAAACACCATAAGTATCTGTTTGGGAAACGTCCTAAATATTAAATTAACACAACAGAAAATGGCGTCGAACGTCCATAAAAAAAATTTTTATCACAAAACGTCACATGCAACTCCTCAAGCGACAACGGCATAAATTAAACTAACATAGGCTCTCCACCTGCCATTACCATCAAGATATACCATTAATATTATAACAGTTTGCTAGTGGAGACTCGCAATTAACATAACATTGCCATAAGTCTACCATCAAGTTATACCATGATGGTATAACTTGATGGTAGACTTATGATATATAAAATAATGACATTTCGTTTTTTTCAAAATGGCGTCATTATGATTTTACATTGAAATTTTGTGTAATGCGTGATATTTTAAACTCAATTTCAAAATAAAAAGCAAAAATATATTAAAATTATTAAATTTCTATAAAAACAATCAGTATCTATTGAATATATCGAGGTTATATACTCCATAAATACTCATTTTCACGAATGATTCCTAAATGTCAGATATATCGTACATTGACCACACGAGACGCCATCTTTAATAATTTAGTCTTATGGTATGTTAATGGTAATGGTATGATTTATATCAGGTGGAGACGTAGGGTAAACAAAAACACAAAAAATTGTATCACAAAAAAAAACAATAATCCTATTGTATACTATACACATCAATACTATATTATATTGCTGACGAATTCGAGTTCAGTAAGTTTTGGATATTTTACTAAAATCCAAAGGAAAATACCGTAGCTCAACTTTGAGTTTTGTCTTGGGTTTGGCAATTAATGGTAGAAAATTATTGTATACCATTTGGTATGACATTTTTGTGTCTCCACTAGCAACTGTTCGAAAATTAATGGTATAACTCGATTGCAATTGCAGGTGGAGACAGTGTATTAAAGGCGGAACTATACTAGGAATAACAAAAATAAGAAATTAAACGAAACCAATTTTTCTTATTCCATTTTGACATTGTGACTATATTTCGTATTTTGTTTATTTGACATTGCGCGTTTTTTGTGTTTTTCTGCAATCTATTTATTGTAACTTTTCACATCTTTTCATAACTTTTCTATATATGTAGTAATATTTTAGTGCGGTAATTTTTGCTCGTATATTTTTCGTGAAGTGGCAGCTAAAATTTCTATTTCTCGGTTCATTTTTCGGTACCGCATCCTTCCGTAATCATATGGAGAAATCAAATCATTAATTGATATTGTTGAAACCATTACAAAACCAGAGAGGTGGTGAATAAAAATTATGGAATGGTATATTTTTTGACAACAAAAATTATTGTGATATTATTTTAAATTTGTATTTTATATGAAAAAAAGTTAAAAACAATTTTTTATTTGTATTTCTTAAATATTTAGAAGTATAAAATTGTATTTAAATAATTCATACTTATATTATCGTAAGTTCATTACGTGATTTTTTAAAACAAAAATCTTATTGCAAGAATCGATCTATACTGTGAAATTATTATAATTGTTTAATGTATACAATTATGTAAAAGTGAAGACATATAAATTAATTAAGATTTTTCAAGATTTTTAGTAATGTTCTGTTGAGAAAATTTGTAGTTTTTATTTAACATATTTTCTGTCAAATTACAAGAAATTATATCGATTTTTTTCGTACTTAAATCCTTTACCGATTTCAAAAATATAATTTTATGATTTTCGTATACTTTGACTAATTTGGTACCGAAATTTCACAACAGTTCAAGTTGTCAAGATATGACAACAAATTCAAGATATGATTAAGAGTATTTTCCACGAAGAAACATATTTTATATGCACGAAAAATGTGAGATAAAAATATAAATTTAAATGTTGTACGAGTGAGATGTACAACTTTTCCTGCAAGCTCTGCATACACAATTATTTTGTATTTCTTTTTTCGTTTTGTCGCCATAATTGTTATGTATTTTCTGGCCGTGAACTCGAATTTAAAAGCACGCGTAATTTACAAGGCTTTATTATAATAATCTTTATTCTACGAATGTTAATACAAGACTTGAACGAATAATGAGAAGAAGCACACTAGCAATAATGACATTTGTATAGTATTGCCAAATTTACATTATGTGTGCAATGGGTTATAACAATGTGCAATGGGTTATAACAATCTCCCACGCTTAATTGAGAACTGGAAATATGAATTATTCAGGGAACATAATCACGAAGATGAGTTGGCATGTTGCGTGGTCTTGTAGACCTACGAATAGCTTGACCCTGAATTGGTTGAGTTGGTTGAGATATGTGCAGCTCCTGGATCCCTGGAGGGTTTACGGGTGCAGTTTGATCCTGACTAGGTTGTGTTTGTTGGTTTGAAGTTTCAAGAATATACTGGCGGTAACATTGATTTTGTTGATGTAAAGGTGTATTTGAATTACTTGACGAGGAACTTGAATCAATGTTGCCATCAGCAATGTCTGGTGCAAAACGTACTTTACGTTGTTGAACTTTCGTAGCTTTAAGTTGGTCTATGTGACGTTTAAGTGTATATCCATCATCTAACTTTACAACATAATGGAGTTGTCCAAGTTTCCGTAGTACCGTACCTATTTTCCATACAGTTTTGTTGTTTCGAAGATGTATGACTTGAACTCTTTCTCCCACGCTTATCTGACGAACACCCGGTATTGGTTTTGTAGTATTATATTTCATTGTTGGCTTTAACGCATCTAGTTTAATTCGTATTCGTCTATTGAAGTAAAGTTCAGCTGGACTCTTCCCACAGCTGAGAGGTGTTGCTCTATATCTTTGAAGAATTTCGTTAACTTTATTTTGTAACGACCCTGGTTCCGATGACATAGCTTTTAATTTGCGTTTTAATGTTTGCACGTTGCGTTCAGCTAATCCGTTTGTACTAGGATGTCCCGGGGCGATTCATTTTTGGAAAATACCATTTTTACTGCAAAAAGATGTGAATTGCTCACTGGTGAAAATTGAAGCATTGTCTGATACCATTACTGATGGGAATCCATGCGTAGAAAAAATTTCGGTTAGAAGGTTAATAGTACTTTGTGTCGTAGGTGAGTCGCGTATGACTTTAAATTCTGACCATTTTGACTTGGCATCGACGACAATTAAAAAATTATGGTCTTGGAAAGGCCCTGCGTAATCGATGTGAATTCTTTCCCAGTTTTCATCTGGTTCTTGCCACTGGTGTAGTGGGGGTTTTGAAGGTTTATTTTGGACTTCAACACAGGCTTCACATGACCGTACCATTCTCTCGATGTCCCGATCGATTCCTTTCCAAACACAGTATCTTTATAGCAAGCTATGTTTCCGTAGGTTATCCCAAGTTGGGATAGGAAAATAAAACTCACTATTTATAAATATAATTGTTGTATGCAATACAACAATTATATACCCTTAAATTATTTTATTTGTACGCACTGTATTTATTAACTTACAATATGCAATGTAACAATTATAATTAAGAATTTTAATTATATTGTTGTTGTTGTTGTTTATGATGATGATGTTGTTGATGATGATGGTCGAACGATGTAATTTCCTCGCTGGTTCAAATTGGAATGACCGAGTCTCAATTATTTATTTTTCTTGTTTAATATAAATAACATATCGCACCATCTAGCGTTCTTAGTTGTCTTCACTATTTATTTTTCGCCATCGCACCATCTATCGGTGCACACCATGAACTGGTGTACTCAGCAATTGCAATCCAACTCCGAAATTGCTTGACTGTCAAAATAGACGACCAATTTTGACAGTCGTGTTTTTGTTTTATTATGATGTAAATATATATAATCAAGTTGATTATATATTTACAAGTAATATGTGTTGTGATCATATGTACGGATGAGTATTTTATATATACTCACCCGCTACATGACTTCGCCCCGAGTAAGCATCCCCCTGTGGTGGAAACTACTTAGGCAAAGTTTATAGTTTACAACGGGTGATATAGTATATCTCGACCGTGGTGACGGGAACTATGTTAGTTGCAACCGTGTGTTTAGAAACAACAGTGTTGTTTCGTAAGGGAGACATTTGTGTCTCGACCGTGGTGACGTGAACTATGTTAGTTGCCACCGTTCTTGCATAAACAACAGTGTTGTCTTACTAAGCTGGTAGAGCAACAGTGTTGCTCCCATTTTCCAGTACCAACAATTTGTCGTATTGGAATGTGCACGGTGGTGCACAGTGTTGTGCTGCCGCACCGTGTCTGTTGTGGTAAAAACATATTGTTTGTGTTGGTATTTGTTTTACCGGGACCGGTGCCTCTGGCCTGTGTAACTGCACAATTGTTTGTCTATTTTTCTGACGACGACGACGCGATCTGCGTGTGGCAGTTCTTGTCGCTAAAATAGTGGGACGTTGTACAGCTTGCCTATATACCTGTGGTAATGACTGCGTGCGAGCCAGAATCCACTCAATACGAGCCAAACGTTGTTCGGTCGTACGTGGAGGACCACTTTTTGCTGTTTTTGATCCCAATGTTTGGGTTGCTACCGTCCTAGTTGGACGTGTCGACGGTGTATGCTCAGTTTGCGTTTCTGATGAAACGTGAGCTCGTTTTTTTAATATCATGCCCTTCGGCAAACTTCGCGGTGCTGGAATTTTGGTCACCTTTGCCACCTGTGGTGGTTGTTTTGGTGCTGCCGAAGTAGCTGCATTAATGCTAGCTAGTAGCGTCTTTTGCCTTATTTCGGTCAGCGTTAGCAAATCATCTTTGTCGACATCCATAGTCGCTATTGCTGCAGTTTTCGACATCTGCAATTGACCAAATATATATAATAGTTTTGGTACTTGATAAGTTACCATGTTATTTGCTGTGTAATTATGCATGTTACTCAGGCTATGGTTTAGCGACCCACGGGAGATAAAGCTTATCTCGACCGTGGTTGCACACGGGAACTAGAGATAGTTACAACCGAGGTTTGTATTGTTCTAGCAATTGTTTGCTTCATTTCCTATTACTGACAGTGTCTTATTTTTAGGAAGTTGTTTAACATGTGAAAGTTTCACACTTGTATGCGGACTGTTCGGAGTTTTCTTGTTGGAGAAAGTTTCTCAGCGAAAGAAAGAATTCCGAATGCCGGTTTTAATCTATCAATGCTGATAGATTGATGTTTGTTTTTGACGTCAAGTACGAAATGTTTCCGTAAACGTCGAATAACCTTGTATGGGCCATCGTATGGCGGTGTCAAACCTGTGCGCACTTTGTCTACTCTAACAAACACAAAATCACTAGTGTCTAGTGATTTCGGGACATGTATGTCCGTTTGCTTGGCTACACGAGTGTTTTTGGGCACTAGGTTGCTCATACATGATCGTAGTTGTTCGATCATAGTGTCAGTTGTACTGAGAGGTAAAATAGGGTTATCTACAAAGAATTCGCCAGGCAGCTTCAGTGTTTGTCCGTAGACAAGCTCAGCTGGGGAACATTTGAGATCCTCTTTTACAGTAGCTCGGATACCTAGTAGTACTATGGGTATCTCGGAGCTCCAATGAACAGTGTTACATCGGGATTTTAGTGATGTTTTCAGCTGGCGATGAAAACGCTCAACCATACCGTTTGATTGAGGATGGTACGAGGTGGTTCGGATCCGGTTGGAACCAAGTAGCTTAGTTAGCTCACCAAACAGTTTGGATTCAAACTGTGCACCCTGATCGGTCGTGATGTTAACCGGTACTCCGAATCTGGAGATGTAGTTCTCAACAAATGTTCGGGCAATCGTAACTGCAGTGATTTCTCGTATGCAGTACGCTTCTGGCCATCGTGTGAAACGATCGACACAGGTGAGTAGATATGTGTATCCATTAGAAGGTGGAAGTGGTCCCACTATATCTAAATGGATATGTTCAAAACGTCCCGGTGGAACGCTGAAATGCTCATGTTGGGATTTAGTATGTCTCGTGACTTTGCATCTTTGGCAGGACAAACAGGATTGCGCCCAGTGGGCCACGTCCTTATTCATACTGGGCCAGAAATATCTAGTAGATATTAACTTCCGAGTGGCTCGGATGCTTGGATGCGATATATTATGCAGTGCATTAAATATGTTTCGTCGCAGTGGTTCTGCGATATACGGGCGGTTGTTGCCCGTTGAGATTTCGCAGTAAATAGCTAAGTCAGCTAATTTAATGCGTTCTAATTTCCAAGTGGAATTAGATCGTTTTGCGGAACCAGAAAGTATATCCTGAAGTTCCGTGTCGGTTTCTTGCGATGATGCAATTTGCTTCATGTCGAAGTGAGTCTCGACAGATGAAGTTTCGTGGTTTGATGCTCGAGACAGTGTATCGGCTACCACGTTATCCTTGCCTTGGATGTGTTGTATGTCAGTCGTAAACTGAGACACAAAATCCAAGTGGCGAGTTTGTCGCGGGTTGCGCTCAGCCTTGGATTGAATCGCTCGAGTGAGCGGTTTGTGGTCGGTGTAGACTGTAAAATCTCGACCTTCGACATAGTATCGAAAATGTTTAATTGCTTGGTAGATAGCTAGTAGCTCTCTATCGAATGCGGAATATTTTGTCTCAGCATTCGAAAGTTTCTTCGAAAAGAAACCAAGCGGCTCCCAATCCCCATTGTTACATTGTTGCAACACGGCGCCTACAGCAGTGCTTGAGGCGTCGGTTGTGACACTAAGTTTAGCGTCATGTATTGGATGTGCCAATAGTACAATGTTTGCTAAAATGGTTTTTAGCTTGTCGAATGCCTGTTGACATTCGTCTGGCCAGAAGAAGTTTTTCGGCGTCTTGGGCTTCTTTAGTAAAGTAGCCAAGTGAGTGTGGATAGGACCTAAGGTTTCCGCTATCCTAGGCATAAACCTGTGGTAGTAATTTATCATGCCGATAAATTGCTGTATATGCCGGATTGTTTGTGGAGCTGGGAATTCCCGAATGGCGTTAATTCGTTCAGTGGACGGCAGAATACCATTCGGAGTAATTTTGTGACTAAGGAAGTCGAGAGAGCTAGTGCCGAAAACGCATTTCGCACTGTTGATGCTCACCTCGTATTCAGAAAGTTTCTGAAACAATGTTTCCAGGTGAAACATGTGTTGTTCTTCCGAAGTTGAAGCTACAAGTATGTCGTCAATGTAGACGAACACAAAGTCGAGATCCTTGACGATTTCGTTGATGAATCGTTGGAACGACTGTGCGGCGTTGCGAAGTCCAAATGGCATTCGAGTAAACTCGAATAAACCAAATGGAGTAGTGATTGCCGTCTTGTGAATATCCTCAGGTGCAACTGGGATAAGATGATAAGCTCGGACCAAGTCGATCTTCGAGAATATCTTGCAACCTTGTAGGTGCATGGAGAAGTTCTGGATGTGGGGAATAGGATAACGGTCAGGTACCGTTACCATATTCAACCTGCGGTAGTCTCCACATGGTCTCCAGTCTTGATTCTTCTTTTTAACCAAGTGTAGTGGACATGATACTGGCGATGCCGATGGCCGACATATACCTAGTTGTATCATATGTTGGAATTCCGTTGTAGCCGCTTTATGTCGGATCGGATCCAATCTTCTTGGTCTGGACACCGGTAGATGTCCTGTAGTCACTATGTGGTGTACTACATTATGCTTAACGGGAGAATTGTAATTCGGCGGAGCTGTTAAAGAAGGAAACTTCTTTAATAGCTTGCCGTATCCGTTGTCAATCAGGAAGTTCCTGGGCGAAGGTGTGTTCGCTAGTGTCTGTGACACATTGATCGACAGTTGTGTGACTGGATCAATTAGCTTCCTGTTCTTAAGATCGACTAGTAAGCCGTATTTCTCAAGAAAGTCGGCACCAATGATAGGACGATTCACGTTTGCTATCGTGAATACGTGCGGAAAGTTCCGTCTTAGACCAATATCTACTTGCAGCAATTTGCTTCCGTAGGTATTGATAGTCGTACCATTGGCGGCTGACAAAACTAAGTCGGTGTTGACTTGGGATTTGTGGTTAATACAAGTTGTATAGGGCATGACGGATAAATCAGCGCCAGTGTCAATCAGAAACGTGAGTTTGTTCTGATTGTCCCTTATAAATAGGCGGCTAGTGTAATTCGGTCTATGGTCAGCCGCGCCAGCCAATAGACCTATTAGTTTGGGGAATTGTTATCCATCACTACAGCCTTTTGTTTTGTGATCCTGTGGTTCACAGTTGTGTTTACCTGTGATTTGGGAAAATCACATGGTAACTTACAATATTCGGCTTTGTGTCCGAATTTTGTATGATAATAACACCGTGCTGGTAGCGGGCGGACTAGTCTTATTTTTGAATTCGACCTCCTTCCAGTGGAAGGAGTACGTGATCGTGTTCGCCAGTTGGTCGCTGGACTAGCCGCTCGAAGTTCTAGTCTGTCTAGTCTGGAATTGAGTCTGTCGAGCGTGCGAGCCAGTTGCTCGTTGGTGCTCGTACTACAGGTTGTAGTATTCCCATCGTGTCTAGTAGGCACGTGGTCAGGCTCCATCCTTTCGCGGGACCGTGACACGTGGTGAACAGCGCCCACCACATGTGTAGTTGGCATTGCCTCGTGTAGCCGGTCGGCTATGATAGACAATGCGTCTGCCTCCTTATCCTGCTGTGGGATCAGTGCTATCTGAATAAATTCAGGTAGTTTCCTGATCCACAGTTGTGTAATAAGTGTCGCATTAAATCGGCCAGTGGCTAGTGATTTAATGCGCCGTAAGACTTCCGATGGACGTTGGTCGCCCATTTCAGTCTTCTCTAGCAGCGCTTCTAATTTCTTTCTGTCTGAGAGCGTTGTTCGCTCGATCAGAACAGCTTTAAGGTGTGCGTATCTATTTTCTGCAGGAGGTTCCTGCAGAACATCATCGATCATCACCGCCTGCGTAGGAGACAAACAACTGATCGCCTGAGCGAACTTTTGTTTGTCGCTCGTGACCTTGTTCGCGTCGAACAGTATCTCGATCGTCTTGAACTAGGATTCTGGATTAGTAATCCAGAATTCTGGGAGACGAATGCCAGTGGCTGAGATCTTGGTCACTTCTAGTTTGGTGTCATCATCACCATGAATAGACATGTTGTCTATTTCGTCGAACAAAACAAAACAAATGTACAAAAAAAAAAATAAAAAAAATTAAGGCTGCGCGTTGCGTGATAATTTAAACCACGTGGTTTAATTATTGGCCGTAAAAACGGACGTCGGGGTCACCAAATATAGCAAGCTATGTTTCCGTAGGTTATCCCAAGTTGGGATAGGAAAATAAAACTCACTATTTATAAATATAATTGTTGTATGCAATACAACAATTATATACCCTTAAATTATTTTATTTGTACGCACTGTATTTATTAACTTACAATATGCAATGTAACAATTATAATTAAGAATTTTAATTATATTGTTGTTGTTGTTGTTTATGATGATGATGTTGTTGATGATGATGGTCGAACGATGTAATTTCCTCGCTGGTTCAAATTGGAATGACCGAGTCTCAATTATTTATTTTTCTTGTTTAATATAAATAACATATCGCACCATCTAGCGTTCTTAGTTGTCTTCACTATTTATTTTTCGCCATCGCACCATCTATCGGTGCACACCATGAACTGGTGTACTCAGCAATTGCAATCCAACTCCGAAATTGCTTGACTGTCAAAATAGACGACCAATTTTGACAGTCGTGTTTTTGTTTTATTATGATGTAAATATATATAATCAAGTTGATTATATATTTACAAATAATATGTGTTGTGATCATATGTACGGATGAGTATTTTATATATACTCACCCGCTACATCTTCTCGCCAGTTGCTTAATTTTCGTAATCCCTGGATGGGTGTGATGTAATTCTTGAAGTATTTGAGGCTGGAGGCTAATTGGAATGAGAACTCTTTGACCCTTGAATATAACACCATTATCGAGCGTGTATCTTCCCTCGTTATCCGCACCATTTTGTAGAGTTGCCACGATTGTTGAAAGTTCTGGATCTTTTGCTGTCTCTGCTGCTAACGTCGCCGCATTTATGTGTTCACTGGAGATTTCGAAAATTGATTGACTGCATACTTCATTTACCTCTTCATTGATAATTTTGTCTGTAGATGGTTTTTCATTCAATTGTGTTGCACGAGATAAACAATCAACATTTGTGTGTTCCGATCCCTTCTTGTAGACTATTTCGTAATCGAAGCTTGACAGAAATTCGGCGTAGCGCAGTAACCTTGCTGCTGTCATGGCGGGCATCTTGTTGTGTTGATGGAAAATGCGAGTTAATGGACGATTATCGGTGACTAGTTGAAATTTCCTGCCGTAGAGATACATAAAAAAGTGATTTATTGTAAAGATGATTGCTAATGCTTCGCGATCTAACTGGCTATAATTTGTTTCAGCTGTTGTTAATGACCTTGATGCGTAAGCAACTGGACGTTCTATGCCGTTGACTAGGTGTGAGAGTACGCCTGCTATACCTGTAGGACTGGCATCACAAGCGACTATAACTGGCAGTTCCGGATCGAAAGGCATCAGGACTTGATCACTGGCAACAATATTTTTAAGTTTGATAAACGCAGCTTCACATTTTGCGGACCAATTAAATTTGTTATCTTTCTGGAGCAGTTGACGTAATGGATGTGTTATCGAAGACATTTCGGGTATAAATCTGGTGTAATACGTTATCATGCCCAAAAATCTTCGGACATCATCTGCTGTAGTCGGTCGAGGTATATTTTCGATTGCTTGAATTTTTGAAGGCGATTTTGAAATTTTATTATAGCGTACGACGTGTCCCAGATATTCCACCTGAGTTTGCAAAAATGAGCATTTGGTTTTATTTAGATGTAGATCATGTTGTTTTAGACGTTTCAGACACTCTATCAAGTTGTTTTTACATTCAGCCTCGGTTGTGCCATGTATTATAATGTCATCGAAATATGACATAGTTTTGTTTAATCCAGATAGAATTTGCTCAATGATGCGATTAAATTCCGCTGGCGCAGTTTTAATGCCAAACGATAGACGATTTACGTTGTATGTTCCCTTATGGGTTGATATTGTTTGGATTTCCCTGGATTCTGGATTTACTCGAAGATGCAGGAAGGCTTTATAGAGGTCAAGTCGATAGAAATATTTTGACCCTTTGAGATTATTTAGAATTTCATCGACACGCCGTATTGGGTAATTTGCAGAAACTAGTTGAGGATTAACGCCTGGCTTATAATCGACGCAGAGTCGAATACCACCGTCTGGTTTTATAATGATCACTAGGGGAGATCCCCAATCACTCCTTTCACATTTTGTAATAATCCCAGCTGCTTCTAAATCATCAAGTTCCTTTTCAACCCGTTCTCGAAGTGCATGTGGAACTTCTCGTTCTTTGAAGAATATTGGTTTCGAACCTTGACGAAGCTGGAGTGTGACCTCAAAATTTGGAACACAACCTACTTTTTCTGTAAAAACGTCCTCAAACTTGTCAACAATATCTGAAATTGAATCACAATTATTTTCCTCTAATGCATTGATATTGTTGAAATGATGGCTGTCCACTTCATGAAGGTCGATTCCTAAATGGCGAATCCATACCCGGCTTAAGAGCGCATCGTATTCGCGAGGAACTACGTACAACTCCTCATTTGCTGTGCAGTTGTTGTATTTGACTTGAACTTCGATTTTACCATCAGGAAATATAATATTTTTAGTATATGATCGGAAAGCAATTGTTGAAGGTTGCAGTGGTGCCTTTATTTGCAGCTGATTATATTGATTCCTTGGTATTAATGTATAACCAACACCAGTGTCGACCTCAAATTTTTGACGGTGTCCATTTATTTCCACCGTAGCATAGTACTTATCAGCATCGTTATTTTTATTGTGCTGATTGCAAAATATATCGACGATTTGGTTAATACCATACATTTGGTGAACTGGTTCGTCATGATCATCATTTCTATGAGTTGAACTATGGTTTGAAGTTTTGACTAATGTTTTGATGCACACTTGTTTTATGTGACCACTTTTCCCACACGATTTACACTTGAGATTACGTGGATTAGTACGGCAGTCCTGTGTTTTGTGGTTGTCTCTACCACAGCGTATGCACAAGTTGTCGATTCCCAACTGGGCGTAATTTATTCTAGATTTTGAACGACCTTGTGCTCTTGAAGACTGAGCCCTGGAACGACTTTTTTGACGGTTTGAATTTCTGGCTTGAATTTTGTTTACGGCATTATTGATGGGTTGCTTTGTAGTCAGTTCACGACAATCGATTTTTGAGGCTTCTAATGATAAAGCTTTTTGTACTATTTTTTCGAAATCGTCTTCTTCCGATTGAAGTAATTGCTCCCGGATTGTGTTGTCGTTAATGCCGCGTATAAATTGGGCTCGAAGTAAAATGTTTGATATGTCAGCCTTGCAGGCACACTTTGACACAAACTCGCACTCATTTGTATCCCGCCGGAGTAATGCCACATAATCAGCTATTGTATGTTCTTCGCTTTGATATGTGGAAAAAAATCGGTGTTGACTTACTAGTATGTTTTTTTTCGGGCACAAATGAGTTTCCAACATTTTCATTAAGTCATCGTACTCGACTTCGTTGACTGTCTTAGGGGCAATTAATGAAACCAACAACTTAAAATGTGTAGGTCCAATTGAGTTTATAAGCATTTAACGGCAAAGTGTTTTATTAGTAATAACACCCTTCATGATCAAATAATTTTCGAAACGTTGATGGTATAACTTAAAGTTTTCTTTTTTTTCATCAAAGTTCTCAAATGGAGCACACATAACCTGTAATGGTGGCTGCTGCTGCTGTTGTTGTTGTTGTTGTTGACTGCTGCTAGTACTTACTTGCTTTAACAAGTCACGTTGTGATTTGCTGCAGGCTTCTAATAATTGCGCAAATTGTGCGGCATCCATTTTGTAGAAGTAAATTTTACGTCCTTGAATTTTATTGTGTAATTTTTATCTTGTAATTTAATCTTTTTTTTTCTCTCGTCGCCACTGTTATGTATTTTCTGGCCGTGAACTCGAATTTAAAAGCACGCGTAATTTACAAGGCTTTATTATAATAATCTTTATTCTACGAATGTTAATACAAGACTTGAACGAATAATGAGAAGAAGCACACTAGCAATAATGACATTTGTATAGTGTTGCCAAATTTACATTATGTGTGCAATGGGTTATAACAATGTGCAATGGGTTATAACAATAATTATGGAAGCAAAACGAAAATATACAAAATTAATTACAAAAATATAAAATTGGAATACTTTTTATGGTTGAAAATTGCTGCAAAATAGAAGTATCATGCGCATGGTATACTGACCCTAAGGCGATGATGACGACACTTACAGAGTTTTGTCTAACCACGAGATCAGGAATTTAATGAAAATTCCTGATCTCGTTCATGAAATAAAATGATAGCGAGTAAGCTGGCTCAGTCACGTTCTGCGAGCCGATCCTAAACAAATGGTTCAGCGATCTCTACAAAAGGAGAGTCGTCAAAATTTAACCCGATCACTGTCTATGTTAACGGACACGCAGTTTAGACGTACAGTTTTCAAGAAAACCAGGAAACAATGATTTCCAAATATATACATTTTTTTGCAGTTTATACAGTTTAACATGGAGGGTTTCGCCCACATTGGGTAGTCTTTGAACAAGTTTTTTCATTGAGGACGACTCTTTCTAAATATTATGAAAAATCCCGTGACGTAAATCAGGTGTTATACTGAATTTCCAACAAGCCTTTTATTCAATTCATCGAGCTAGCTTATGGTTTGCATTGCGATGTCTAGGAATACCTGACAAATATGTGCGTTTATGTATAATGACAGTAATGAAGTCACAATTGTGTATCAAAGTTGAGAACAAGCTGTTAGGGAGTTTTGAAATTACCTCCGTGGTACTGCAAAGAGATGCTCTGTCCCCGATACTCTATATTCTCATAATAGAACTTATTTTTCGTAAATGTGAACCACCTCAGGACAACATCTTGTACCGTCAGTCCAACCAGAATCTGGTATATGCAATAACGATATCTATGCAATTAGATTGAAACGCAATGGTGAAAACTATTGGAGCCTCTTGTATAAGATTCACATCTTCCGTTGGTCTCAAAATCATTGAGTCCAACACAAAATATATGATCACTGGTTTTAGAGACCAAGACGCAATGGGTTTTTATGCGCATGGTATATGTCCTCAAACGCGACAAAGGTGATACTTACAAAGGTTTATCCAATAACTAGATCAGGAATTTAATGAAAATTCTTGATCTCATTCATGATATAAAAGATAGCGAGTACGCTGACTCGGTCACGTTCTACGAGCCAATCCTACGCGGATGGTAATGAATACCTGAGAGGAGAGCCGGAAGCGCAGTATTCGCTATCGGTGACGATGGCACTTTAAGGTAGATAACGACTTGTCCTCTTCGGGTTGTCTAGAACAATAAAAAGAACATCTCGGAATCGAATCCGATGGAGCCGACTATTGACTCGGTACGGGACAGTATAATGGCCTGTAAAAGCCGTTTATTATTATTATTATTAAAAATATATCAAATACAAAAAAGCAGAATATAATAAAATACTAAACCGAATACCTATATTATAGTCCTACACAACACAATTTTCACTAAAAAAAATTGCTTACATGCATTTTTTATTGTTCACTCTAATCGTTTTAGTTTTTCAAAACAAATTATTTTTCATAGATCCAAAATCTCGAAAAATATTTTAAATATCTACAACAATACAATTATAAACAGAATGAGCAAGAAAAGTAAAATAATAGAATCTTTAACGGGAATAAACCCGAATATGTGCATATTTGATATGATTATGGTTTATAATTTAAACTGCCATCTGTTAATTGAAAATCTTGGCTTAATATTATCACAGACACATATGTCAAATCAATAATTTCATTGATTCAATTACTTTTTTGCAATTATTTCGAAGAATATTTTAAAATTTAGTTGGGGCTGAAAAAATTCCTAATTTGTCCAAAAAGCTACACTAACTTCGAGCATTTTTTTCATTTTTTGTGTACCCTTTTGGCACGGCGTTACGTTTACGTACAGTTTACGAAGACATTGCAATACTAAACTATTCGTAAACGTTACACTAAAACAGTACACTTTGTGTTACGTAAATTAAACATTTGTCATAAGAGAATTGAAACTAATTTACGAACACTTTTATATATGTATTCGTGTAAATAAAAGTCTTCGTAATGTTTACGTAAAAGCGTAACATTTACGATTCACTTATGCGTTACAATTATGTACCACATAGGCGTAATTTTTACGTACACATTTAATTTTATTAATTTCAATAATGAAAAATTATCATTTTAAATAAAAAGTCTTTTATTGTTAATGAGTTTAATATATTTATTTACAATATTAAATCTACATTTTTTAAGCTAACGGAAATAAACACAGTGTTTTAAATTGGGATCCTTTTATTTACATTGTAAAACAAGAATATATCCAGAGTACAGAATGACACCTAAAAATATTAAAAGAGTTAGAAAAAATATAAGACAATAAATAATAAATATTGGTTCTTACCTAACACATAATATGAAGAAGCAATGACCATTTTTTTAATTTCTGGGAGTAAAAATCTAAATCTATGACAATAAAATTAATAAAAAATAATTTCCAAACTAAAATATCGCGCATGGTTAGGATGGTTTAACTTGAATGAAGTTAAATGCAAAATGGCTGATCGCGCGATCATATACGAATTATAAAATATGTAGCACGAATATATTCTGTAGAGTATAAAAAATAAAAATGTATATGAAATAGTGTGTTATAAAAAAAACTGTACGTAAACTGTTCGTATACTGTACACTTTTGATGTATACATTTTTTGAGCCGGGAGGGTATTTGGCACTTAATATATGCATGTTTTGATTTTTTATTTTCATTCCCGCTGTAGTAAACAAAAGCCAAATTTAAAATGATTTATTTTTGACATTTGATAAATACCATTCGAACACCCAATTCACTTCAGTAGCTCAATTAGCAAAATAGCAACTGAATTATCTTAATCTTGATAAGATAAAGATAATTCATTATCTTGTACTAAGAAGAAAAAGTACAAAACATGAAGAAGAATGAGAACCTCCCTCCCCGGTATGCCAGTATACCTTATCCAGCAGCCCTGGAAACTGGCTAGGATTCAATGGACCAATCATTCATTAGTCTGAAATTAAAATGATTACAGAAACGAACACTATTACAAATAACAACACAAACCGGACACCAACACAAATATCGACCCTTGGCTATCTACACGGACACGAATCGGAAACTGGAACATCAGAACTCTTACAGAAACATCAAGGCTAGCACAAGTAGAGAAGGAAATGAAACGTATAACATTGAGATTCTCGGCCTCAGTGAAGTCAGATGGAAAAGCAGTGGAGAATTAAACACAAGCAATGGAAATTATATGATATTCTCTGGTAGAGACGATATAAGGCGTATTAACATATTGTTGCGTGAGAATACCATTCTGTCACTGTATTTGTATACTTTTATCACAATATAAATTATTCTTTTTTTAATTTTAATAAAACGAAATAAGGAAACCTTGTTTTAATAAAAACAAAGAATTCAATACTTTAGTTTTTAAAAATTATTTACAGCAAAGAAGTAAAACTTTCTTTAATGTGATAATAAAAAATTTTAATATTAATTTTTTATCTAAATTCTTTCTAAAAAGAAAAAATTTTTCTAAAAAAATTTTATAATATAATTATTCTTTTTATTTTTAACGGGATTAATTTCGAGGATTACTATCCTCTTCATCAGCCTGTACTACTTTGAACCCGAATTTACCTTACCCATGTTCTTATATACCTTTTTCAGGTATGATTTTGGCTCCGCCCCCTTGTGCTATTTTCGTTTTCCATTATTTTTTTGAACAAGTGGTTGATTTTAGTTTGTACCTGAATATTTATTATGTCCTTGTTATGTCTGTTTTTGTAAATTTCATAATCTTCCAGTGTTGTCAACATGCTACCTTTTTTACATTTATGCAACACTTTCAGATTTTCGTTAATGCCTGTGTATTTATGGTTATTGTCAGTCATGTGTTGTGCGTAATTTGAGTCTATTTTGGGTTTGCCGATTTCTTTCACATGTTGGTTAAACCGAGTTGCGAAAGATTTACCGGTTTGGCCTATGTAGAACCCATCACAGTCGTCACATGATAGTCTATAAACTCCCGTATCTTGAGAAGTCATTCTTGGTGGGTTTAGTCTTTGTCCTATTTTGTTGCTAGTTTTAAATGCTGCCTGTATACCATGATTTTTCAGTACTTTCCTGATGATGTTCGCTGTATTTCTGTCGTAGTCAAATGTAACGTATTTGATGTCTTTGTCGTCTTTGGCTATCAGGGAAGTATACTGTTCGTTAAGTTTCTTGTTTTTATGTTTTCTGTTCAATAAGTCCATCCTTGCCGGTTGAAACCCGTTGGCCCTAGCGATCTGTTTAATAGTATTCAGTTCCTCTATGTAGTCTTCTTGGTTCATTGGTATCGTATTCAGTCTGTTGATTATGTGCAGGTATGCCGCAATCTTATGTTGTTGTGGATGATGTGAGTCGTTATGGATTGTGTGGTCCGTTTATGTTGGTTTTCTAAAGACTTTAAACTTGTGTTCATAATTTTCATTCCGAATCGTTAGATCCAGGAAATTAATACACTTGTTTTCTTCAGTTTCCAAAGTGAACTTGATGTTGTTATGCATATTGTTAAGATAGTCGTGAAATTGTTTTAATTGCCGATTGGTTCCTCTAAACAGTGTAAGTACATCATCTACATATCTATGCCAGTATACCACACAGTTCCTATACGGGTTACTCTCACTCAATATTCTCGAATTCTCTAAGTGGTTTAAGAAAATATTGGCTAAAGTTCCCGATAAAGGGCTTCCCATGGGTAGTCCTTCTTGCTGTTCATAGAATATGTCTTGATGTTCGAAGTAATTCTGTTTAGTAATCACCTTTAAGAGATTTCTAATTTCCTCTGCACATTCCGTTTCTCCCTGATTCACGAGCAGGTCGTAAGTGATTCCAATAGTTTCTTCTATTGGAATGTTACTATACATGTTCGTTATATCAAAAGAAGCCAGTCTGGCACCGTGAGGAATTTTAACTGATTCTATTCTGTTTACAAGTTCTATGTTGTTCATCAACGAAACGTTGTTTTCCAGTTTAACTTTACTCATTAGATACTGATTAACGCGTTTCGCTATCCTGTACGTGGGAGCGGATGTAAAGTTTATCACCGGTCTAATAGGCATATCCGATTTATGAACCTTAGGAAGTCCTTTGATTTTTGGCGCCGACGGTTTGATCATTTTCATGTACCTCATTTCTTGTTTACTAAGAAAAGCTGTACATTTATTTATGCATTTGTTGATATTACTGCAAAATTTATCAGTTGGGTCACAATTAAGTTTAATTATATCATTATCTTTAATGTAGTCCAGCAAAGTGTTGGACTACATTAAAGATAATGAAATATATAATTGTATAACTCTGCATCCATGATTACCGTCGCGTTTCCTTTATCTGACTTAGTGATGATCACCCCATGTTCTTTAATCTTCTTTGCCAGACAGGAAGTAACCTTAACCTCCGAGCTCGAACGGTTACAGTGATCAAACCGTCGGCGCCAAAAATCAAAGGACTTCCTAAGGTTCATAAATCGGATATGCCTATTAGACCGGTGATAAACTTTACATCCGCTCCCACGTACAGGATAGCGAAACGCGTTAATCAGTATCTAATGAGTAAAGTTAAACTGGAAAACAACGTTTCGTTGATGAACAACATAGAACTTGTAAACAGAATAGAATCAGTTAAAATTCCTCACGGTGCCAGACTGGCCTCTTTTGATATAACGAACATGTATAGTAACATTCCAATAGAAGAAACTATTGGAATCACTTACGACCTGCTCGTGAATCAGGGAGAAACGGAATGTGCAGAGGAAATTAGAAATCTCTTAAAGGTGATTACTAAACAGAATTACTTCGAACATCAAGACATATTCTATGAACAGCAAGAAGGACTACCCATGGGAAGCCCTTTATCGGGAACTTTAGCCAATATTTTCTTAAACCACTTAGAGAATTCGAGAATATTGAGTGAGAGTAACCCGTATAAGAACTGTGTGGTATACTGGCATAGATATGTAGATGATGTACTTACACTGTTTAGAGGAACCAATCGGTAATTAAAACAATTTCACGACTATCTTAACAATATGCATAACAACATCAAGTTCACTTTGGAAACTGAAGAAAACAAGTGCAATTAGCTTCCTGTTCTTAAGATCGACTAGTAAGCCGTATTTCTCAAGAAAGTCGGCACCAATGATAGGACGATTCACGTTTGCTATCGTGAATACGTGCGGAAAGTTCCGTCTTAGACCAATATCTACTTGCAGCAATTTGCTTCCGTAGGTATTGATAGTCGTACCATTGGCGGCTGACAAAACTAAGTCGGTGTTGACTTGGGATTTGTGGTTAATACAAGTTGTATAGGGCATGACGGATAAATCAGCGCCAGTGTCAATCAGAAACGTGAGTTTGTTCTGATTGTCCCTTATAAATAGGCGGCTAGTGTAATTCGGTCTATGGTCAGCCGCGCCAGCCAATAGACCTATTAGTTTGGGGAATTGTTATCCATCACTACAGCCTTTTGTTTTGTGATCCTGTGGTTCACAGTTGTGTTTACCTGTGATTTGGGAAAATCACATGGTAACTTACAATATTCGGCTTTGTGTCCGAATTTTGTATGATAATAACACCGTGCTGGTAGCGGGCGGACTAGTCTTATTTTTGAATTCGACCTCCTTCCAGTGGAAGGAGTACGTGATCGTGTTCGCCAGTTGGTCGCTGGACTAGCCGCTCGAAGTTCTAGTCTGTCTAGTCTGGAATTGAGTCTGTCGAGCGTGCGAGCCAGTTGCTCGTTGGTGCTCGTACTACAGGTTGTAGTATTCCCATCGTGTCTAGTAGGCACGTGGTCAGGCTCCATCCTTTCGCGGGACCGTGACACGTGGTGAACAGCGCCCACCACATGTGTAGTTGGCATTGCCTCGTGTAGCCGGTCGGCTATGATAGACAATGCGTCTGCCTCCTTATCCTGCTGTGGGATCAGTGCTATCTGAATAAATTCAGGTAGTTTCCTGATCCACAGTTGTGTAATAAGTGTCGCATTAAATCGGCCAGTGGCTAGTGATTTAATGCGCCGTAAGACTTCCGATGGACGTTGGTCGCCCATTTCAGTCTTCTCTAGCAGCGCTTCTAATTTCTTTCTGTCTGAGAGCGTTGTTCGCTCGATCAGAACAGCTTTAAGGTGTGCGTATCTATTTTCTGCAGGAGGTTCCTGCAGAACATCATCGATCATCACCGCCTGCGTAGGAGACAAACAACTGATCGCCTGAGCGAACTTTTGTTTGTCGCTCGTGACCTTGTTCGCGTCGAACAGTATCTCGATCGTCTTGAACCAGGATTCCGGATTAGTAATCCAGAATTCTGGGAGACGAATGCCAGTGGCTGAGATCTTGGTCACTTCTAGTTTGGTGTCATCATCACCATGAATAGACATGTTGTCTATTTCGTCGAACAAAACAAAACAAATGTACAAAAAAAAAAATAAAAAAAATTAAGGCTGCGCGTTGCGTGATAATTTAAACCACGTGGTTTAATTATTGGCCGTAAAAACGGACGTCGGGGTCACCAAATATAGCAAGCTATGTTTCCGTAGGTTATCCCAAGTTGGGATAGGAAAATAAAACTCACTATTTATAAATATAATTGTTGTATGCAATACAACAATTATATACCCTTAAATTATTGTATTTGTACGCACTGTATTTATTAACTTACAATATGCAATGTAACAATTATAATTAAGAATTTTAATTATATTGTTGTTGTTGTTGTTTATGATGATGATGTTGTTGATGATGATGGTCGAACGATGTAATTTCCTCGCTGGTTCAAATTGGAATGACCGAGTCTCAATTATTTATTTTTCTTGTTTAATATAAATAACATATCGCACCATCTAGCGTTCTTAGTTGTCTTCACTATTTATTTTTCGCCATCGCACCATCTATCGGTGCACACCATGAACTGGTGTACTCAGCAATTGCAATCCAACTCCGAAATTGCTTGACTGTCAAAATAGACGACCAATTTTGACAGTCGTGTTTTTGTTTTATTATGATGTAAATATATATAATCAAGTTGATTATATATTTACAAATAATATGTGTTGTGATCATATGTACGGATGAGTATTTTATATATACTCACCCGCTACATCTTCTCGCCAGTTGCTTAATTTTCGTAATCCCTGGATGGGTGTGATGTAATTCTTGAAGTATTTGAGGCTGGAGGCTAATTGGAATGAGAACTCTTTGACCCTTGAATATAACACCATTATCGAGCGTGTATCTTCCCTCGTTATCCGCACCATTTTGTAGAGTTGCCACGATTGTTGAAAGTTCTGGATCTTTTGCTGTCTCTGCTGCTAACGTCGCCGCATTTATGTGTTCACTGGAGATTTCGAAAATTGATTGACTGCATACTTCATTTACCTCTTCATTGATAATTTTGTCTGTAGATGGTTTTTCATTCAATTGTGTTGCACGAGATAAACAATCAACATTTGTGTGTTCCGATCCCTTCTTGTAGACTATTTCGTAATCGAAGCTTGACAGAAATTCGGCGTAGCGCAGTAACCTTGCTGCTGTCATGGCGGGCATCTTGTTGTGTTGATGGAAAATGCGAGTTAATGGACGATTATCGGTGACTAGTTGAAATTTCCTGCCGTAGAGATACATAAAAAAGTGATTTATTGTAAAGATGATTGCTAATGCTTCGCGATCTAACTGGCTATAATTTGTTTCAGCTGTTGTTAATGACCTTGATGCGTAAGCAACTGGACGTTCTATGCCGTTGACTAGGTGTGAGAGTACGCCTGCTATACCTGTAGGACTGGCATCACAAGCGACTATAACTGGCAGTTCCGGATCGAAAGGCATCAGGACTTGATCACTGGCAACAATATTTTTAAGTTTGATAAACGCAGCTTCACATTTTGCGGACCAATTAAATTTGTTATCTTTCTGGAGCAGTTGACGTAATGGATGTGTTATCGAAGACATTTCGGGTATAAATCTGGTGTAATACGTTATCATGCCCAAAAATCTTCGGACATCATCTGCTGTAGTCGGTCGAGGTATATTTTCGATTTCTTGAATTTTTGAAGGCGATTTTGAAATTTTATTATAGCGTACGACGTGTCCCAGATATTCCACCTGAGTTTGCAAAAATGAGCATTTGGTTTTATTTAGATGTAGATCATGTTGTTTTAGACGTTTCAGACACTCTATCAAGTTGTTTTTACATTCAGCCTCGGTTGTGCCATGTATTATAATGTCATCGAAATATGACATAGTTTTGTTTAATCCAGATAGAATTTGCTCAATGATGCGATTAAATTCCGCTGGCGCAGTTTTAATGCCAAACGATAGACGATTTACGTTGTATGTTCCCTTATGGGTTGATATTGTTTGGATTTCCCTGGATTCTGGATTTACTCGAAGATGCAGGAAGGCTTTATAGAGGTCAAGTCGATAGAAATATTTTGACCCTTTGAGATTATTTAGAATTTCATCGACACGCCGTATTGGGTAATTTGCAGAAACTAGTTGAGGATTAACGCCTGGCTTATAATCGACGCAGAGTCGAATACCACCGTCTGGTTTTATAATGATCACTAGGGGAGATCCCCAATCACTCCTTTCACATTTTGTAATAATCCCAGCTGCTTCTAAATCATCAAGTTCCTTTTCAACCCGTTCTCGAAGTGCATGTGGAACTTCTCGTTCTTTGAAGAATATTGGTTTCGAACCTTGACGAAGCTGGAGTGTGACCTCAAAATTTGGAACACAACCTACTTTTTCTGTAAAAACGTCCTCAAACTTGTCAACAATATCTGAAATTGAATCACAATTATTTTCCTCTAATGCATTGATATTGTTGAAATGATGGCTGTCCACTTCATGAAGGTCGATTCCTAAATGGCGAATCCATACCCGGCTTAAGAGCGCATCGTATTCGCGAGGAACTACGTACAACTCCTCATTTGCTGTGCAGTTGTTGTATTTGACTTGAACTTCGATTTTACCATCAGGAAATATAATATTTTTAGTATATGATCGGAAAGCAATTGTTGAAGGTTGCAGTGGTGCCTTTATTTGCAGCTGATTATATTGATTCCTTGGTATTAATGTATAACCAACACCAGTGTCGACCTCAAATTTTTGACGGTGTCCATTTATTTCCACCGTAGCATAGTACTTATCAGCATCGTTATTTTTATTGTGCTGATTGCAAAATATATCGACGATTTGGTTAATACCATACATTTGGTGAACTGGTTCGTCATGATCATCATTTCTATGAGTTGAACTATGGTTTGAAGTTTTGACTAATGTTTTGATGCACACTTGTTTTATGTGACCACTTTTCCCACACGATTTACACTTGAGATTACGTGGATTAGTACGGCAGTCCTGTGTTTTGTGGTTGTCTCTACCACAGCGTATGCACAAGTTGTCGATTCCCAACTGGGCGTAATTTATTCTAGATTTTGAACGACCTTGTGCTCTTGAAGACTGAGCCCTGGAACGACTTTTTTGACGGTTTGAATTTCTGGCTTGAATTTTGTTTACGGCATTATTGATGGGTTGCTTTGTAGTCAGTTCACGACAATCGATTTTTGAGGCTTCTAATGATAAAGCTTTTTGTACTATTTTTTCGAAATCGTCTTCTTCCGATTGAAGTAATTGCTCCCGGATTGTGTTGTCGTTAATGCCGCGTATAAATTGGGCTCGAAGTAAAATGTTTGATATGTCAGCCTTGCAGGCACACTTTGACACAAACTCGCACTCATTTGTATCCCGCCGGAGTAATGCCACATAATCAGCTATTGTATGTTCTTCGCTTTGATATGTGGAAAAAAATCGGTGTTGACTTACTAGTATGTTTTTTTTCGGGCACAAATGAGTTTCCAACATTTTCATTAAGTCATCGTACTCGACTTCGTTGACTGTCTTAGGGGCAATTAATGAAACCAACAACTTAAAATGTGTAGGTCCAATTGAGTTTATAAGCATTTAACGGCAAAGTGTTTTATTAGTAATAACACCCTTCATGATCAAATAATTTTCGAAACGTTGATGGTATAACTTAAAGTTTTCTTTTTTTTCATCAAAGTTCTCAAATGGAGCACACATAACCTGTAATGGTGGCTGCTGCTGCTGTTGTTGTTGTTGTTGTTGACTGCTGCTAGTACTTACTTGCTTTAACAAGTCACGTTGTGATTTGCTGCAGGCTTCTAATAATTGCGCAAATTGTGCGGCATCCATTTTGTAGAAGTAAATTTTACGTCCTTGAATTTTATTGTGTAATTTTTATCTTGTAATTTAATCTTTTTTTTTCTCTCGTCGCCACTGTTATGTATTTTCTGGCCGTGAACTCGAATTTAAAAGCACGCGTAATTTACAAGGCTTTATTATAATAATCTTTATTCTACGAATGTTAATACAAGACTTGAACGAATAATGAGAAGAAGCACACTAGCAATAATGACATTTGTATAGTGTTGCCAAATTTACATTATGTGTGCAATGGGTTATAACAATGTGCAATGGGTTATAACAATAATTATGGAAGCAAAACGAAAATATACAAAATTAATTACAAAAATATAAAATTGGAATACTTTTTATGGTTGAAAATTGCTGCAAAATAGAAGTATCATGCGCATGGTATACTGACCCTAAGGCGATGATGACGACACTTACAGAGTTTTGTCTAACCACGAGATCAGGAATTTAATGAAAATTCCTGATCTCGTTCATGAAATAAAATGATAGCGAGTAAGCTGGCTCAGTCACGTTCTGCGAGCCGATCCTAAACAAATGGTTCAGCGATCTCTACAAAAGGAGAGTCGTCAAAATTTAACCCGATCACTGTCTATGTTAACGGACACGCAGTTTAGACGTACAGTTTTCAAGAAAACCAGGAAACAATGATTTCCAAATATATACATTTTTTTGCAGTTTATACAGTTTAACATGGAGGGTTTCGCCCACATTGGGTAGTCTTTGAACAAGTTTTTTCATTGAGGACGACTCTTTCTAAATATTATGAAAAATCCCGTGACGTAAATCAGGTGTTATACTGAATTTCCAACAAGCCTTTTATTCAATTCATCGAGCTAGCTTATGGTTTGCATTGCGATGTCTAGGAATACCTGACAAATATGTGCGTTTATGTATAATGACAGTAATGAAGTCACAATTGTGTATCAAAGTTGAGAACAAGCTGTTAGGGAGTTTTGAAATTACCTCCGTGGTACTGCAAAGAGATGCTCTGTCCCCGATACTCTATATTCTCATAATAGAACTTATTTTTCGTAAATGTGAACCACCTCAGGACAACATCTTGTACCGTCAGTCCAACCAGAATCTGGTATATGCAATAACGATATCTATGCAATTAGATTGAAACGCAATGGTGAAAACTATTGGAGCCTCTTGTATAAGATTCACATCTTCCGTTGGTCTCAAAATCATTGAGTCCAACACAAAATATATGATCACTGGTTTTAGAGACCAAGACGCAATGGGTTTTTATGCGCATGGTATATGTCCTCAAACGCGACAAAGGTGATACTTACAAAGGTTTATCCAATAACTAGATCAGGAATTTAATGAAAATTCTTGATCTCATTCATGATATAAAAGATAGCGAGTACGCTGACTCGGTCACGTTCTACGAGCCAATCCTACGCGGATGGTAATGAATACCTGAGAGGAGAGCCGGAAGCGCAGTATTCGCTATCGGTGACGATGGCACTTTAAGGTAGATAACGACTTGTCCTCTTCGGGTTGTCTAGAACAATAAAAAGAACATCTCGGAATCGAATCCGATGGAGCCGACTATTGACTCGGTACGGGACAGTATAATGGCCTGTAAAAGCCGTTTATTATTATTATTATTAAAAATATATCAAATACAAAAAAGCAGAATATAATAAAATACTAAACCGAATACCTATATTATAGTCCTACACAACACAATTTTCACTAAAAAAAATTGCTTACATGCATTTTTTATTGTTCACTCTAATCGTTTTAGTTTTTCAAAACAAATTATTTTTCATAGATCCAAAATCTCGAAAAATATTTTAAATATCTACAACAATACAATTATAAACAGAATGAGCAAGAAAAGTAAAATAATAGAATCTTTAACGGGAATAAACCCGAATATGTGCATATTTGATATGATTATGGTTTATAATTTAAACTGCCATCTGTTAATTGAAAATCTTGGCTTAATATTATCACAGACACATATGTCAAATCAATAATTTCATTGATTCAATTACTTTTTTGCAATTATTTCGAAGAATATTTTAAAATTTAGTTGGGGCTGAAAAAATTCCTAATTTGTCCAAAAAGCTACACTAACTTCGAGCATTTTTTTCATTTTTTGTGTACCCTTTTGGCACGGCGTTACGTTTACGTACAGTTTACGAAGACATTGCAATACTAAACTATTCGTAAACGTTACACTAAAACAGTACACTTTGTGTTACGTAAATTAAACATTTGTCATAAGAGAATTGAAACTAATTTACGAACACTTTTATATATGTATTCGTGTAAATAAAAGTCTTCGTAATGTTTACGTAAAAGCGTAACATTTACGATTCACTTATGCGTTACAATTATGTACCACATAGGCGTAATTTTTACGTACACATTTAATTTTATTAATTTCAATAATGAAAAATTATCATTTTAAATAAAAAGTCTTTTATTGTTAATGAGTTTAATATATTTATTTACAATATTAAATCTACATTTTTTAAGCTAACGGAAATAAACACAGTGTTTTAAATTGGGATCCTTTTATTTACATTGTAAAACAAGAATATATCCAGAGTACAGAATGACACCTAAAAATATTAAAAGAGTTAGAAAAAATATAAGACAATAAATAATAAATATTGGTTCTTACCTAACACATAATATGAAGAAGCAATGACCATTTTTTTAATTTCTGGGAGTAAAAATCTAAATCTATGACAATAAAATTAATAAAAAATAATTTCCAAACTAAAATATCGCGCATGGTTAGGATGGTTTAACTTGAATGAAGTTAAATGCAAAATGGCTGATCGCGCGATCATATACGAATTATAAAATATGTAGCACGAATATATTCTGTAGAGTATAAAAAATAAAAATGTATATGAAATAGTGTGTTATAAAAAAAACTGTACGTAAACTGTTCGTATACTGTACACTTTTGATGTATACATTTTTTGAGCCGGGAGGGTATTTGGCACTTAATATATGCATGTTTTGATTTTTTATTTTCATTCCCGCTGTAGTAAACAAAAGCCAAATTTAAAATGATTTATTTTTGACATTTGATAAATACCATTCGAACACCCAATTCACTTCAGTAGCTCAATTAGCAAAATAGCAACTGAATTATCTTAATCTTGATAAGATAAAGATAATTCATTATCTTGTACTAAGAAGAAAAAGTACAAAACATGAAGAAGAATGAGAACCTCCCTCCCCGGTATGCCAGTATACCTTATCCAGCAGCCCTGGAAACTGGCTAGGATTCAATGGACCAATCATTCATTAGTCTGAAATTAAAATGATTACAGAAACGAACACTATTACAAATAACAACACAAACCGGACACCAACACAAATATCGACCCTTGGCTATCTACACGGACACGAATCGGAAACTGGAACATCAGAACTCTTACAGAAACATCAAGGCTAGCACAAGTAGAGAAGGAAATGAAACGTATAACATTGAGATTCTCGGCCTCAGTGAAGTCAGATGGAAAAGCAGTGGAGAATTAAACACAAGCAATGGAAATTATATGATATTCTCTGGTAGAGACGATATAAGGCGTATTAACATATTGTTGCGTGAGAATACCATTCTGTCACTGTATTTGTATACTTTTATCACAATATAAATTATTCTTTTTTTAATTTTAATAAAACGAAATAAGGAAACCTTGTTTTAATAAAAACAAAGAATTCAATACTTTAGTTTTTAAAAATTATTTACAGCAAAGAAGTAAAACTTTCTTTAATGTGATAATAAAAAATTTTAATATTAATTTTTTATCTAAATTCTTTCTAAAAAGAAAAAATTTTTCTAAAAAAATTTTATAATATAATTATTCTTTTTATTTTTAACGGGATTAATTTCGAGGATTACTATCCTCTTCATCAGCCTGTACTACTTTGAACCCGAATTTACCTTACCCATGTTCTTATATACCTTTTTCAGGTATGATTTTGGCTCCGCCCCCTTGTGCTATTTTCGTTTTCCATTATTTTTTTGAACAAGTGGTTGATTTTAGTTTGTACCTGAATATTTATTATGTCCTTGTTATGTCTGTTTTTGTAAATTTCATAATCTTCCAGTGTTGTCAACATGCTACCTTTTTTACATTTATGCAACACTTTCAGATTTTCGTTAATGCCTGTGTATTTATGGTTATTGTCAGTCATGTGTTGTGCGTAATTTGAGTCTATTTTGGGTTTGCCGATTTCTTTCACATGTTGGTTAAACCGAGTTGCGAAAGATTTACCGGTTTGGCCTATGTAGAACCCATCACAGTCGTCACATGATAGTCTATAAACTCCCGTATCTTGAGAAGTCATTCTTGGTGGGTTTAGTCTTTGTCCTATTTTGTTGCTAGTTTTAAATGCTGCCTGTATACCATGATTTTTCAGTACTTTCCTGATGATGTTCGCTGTATTTCTGTCGTAGTCAAATGTAACGTATTTGATGTCTTTGTCGTCTTTGGCTATCAGGGAAGTATACTGTTCGTTAAGTTTCTTGTTTTTATGTTTTCTGTTCAATAAGTCCATCCTTGCCGGTTGAAACCCGTTGGCCCTAGCGATCTGTTTAATAGTATTCAGTTCCTCTATGTAGTCTTCTTGGTTCATTGGTATCGTATTCAGTCTGTTGATTATGTGCAGGTATGCCGCAATCTTATGTTGTTGTGGATGATGTGAGTCGTTATGGATTGTGTGGTCCGTTTATGTTGGTTTTCTAAAGACTTTAAACTTGTGTTCATAATTTTCATTCCGAATCGTTAGATCCAGGAAATTAATACACTTGTTTTCTTCAGTTTCCAAAGTGAACTTGATGTTGTTATGCATATTGTTAAGATAGTCGTGAAATTGTTTTAATTGCCGATTGGTTCCTCTAAACAGTGTAAGTACATCATCTACATATCTATGCCAGTATACCACACAGTTCCTATACGGGTTACTCTCACTCAATATTCTCGAATTCTCTAAGTGGTTTAAGAAAATATTGGCTAAAGTTCCCGATAAAGGGCTTCCCATGGGTAGTCCTTCTTGCTGTTCATAGAATATGTCTTGATGTTCGAAGTAATTCTGTTTAGTAATCACCTTTAAGAGATTTCTAATTTCCTCTGCACATTCCGTTTCTCCCTGATTCACGAGCAGGTCGTAAGTGATTCCAATAGTTTCTTCTATTGGAATGTTACTATACATGTTCGTTATATCAAAAGAAGCCAGTCTGGCACCGTGAGGAATTTTAACTGATTCTATTCTGTTTACAAGTTCTATGTTGTTCATCAACGAAACGTTGTTTTCCAGTTTAACTTTACTCATTAGATACTGATTAACGCGTTTCGCTATCCTGTACGTGGGAGCGGATGTAAAGTTTATCACCGGTCTAATAGGCATATCCGATTTATGAACCTTAGGAAGTCCTTTGATTTTTGGCGCCGACGGTTTGATCATTTTCATGTACCTCATTTCTTGTTTACTAAGAAAAGCTGTACATTTATTTATGCATTTGTTGATATTACTGCAAAATTTATCAGTTGGGTCACAATTAAGTTTAATTATATCATTATCTTTAATGTAGTCCAGCAAAGTGTTGGACTACATTAAAGATAATGAAATATATAATTGTATAACTCTGCATCCATGATTACCGTCGCGTTTCCTTTATCTGACTTAGTGATGATCACCCCATGTTCTTTAATCTTCTTTGCCAGACAGGAAGTAACCTTAACCTCCGAGCTCGAACGGTTACAGTGATCAAACCGTCGGCGCCAAAAATCAAAGGACTTCCTAAGGTTCATAAATCGGATATGCCTATTAGACCGGTGATAAACTTTACATCCGCTCCCACGTACAGGATAGCGAAACGCGTTAATCAGTATCTAATGAGTAAAGTTAAACTGGAAAACAACGTTTCGTTGATGAACAACATAGAACTTGTAAACAGAATAGAATCAGTTAAAATTCCTCACGGTGCCAGACTGGCCTCTTTTGATATAACGAACATGTATAGTAACATTCCAATAGAAGAAACTATTGGAATCACTTACGACCTGCTCGTGAATCAGGGAGAAACGGAATGTGCAGAGGAAATTAGAAATCTCTTAAAGGTGATTACTAAACAGAATTACTTCGAACATCAAGACATATTCTATGAACAGCAAGAAGGACTACCCATGGGAAGCCCTTTATCGGGAACTTTAGCCAATATTTTCTTAAACCACTTAGAGAATTCGAGAATATTGAGTGAGAGTAACCCGTATAAGAACTGTGTGGTATACTGGCATAGATATGTAGATGATGTACTTACACTGTTTAGAGGAACCAATCGGTAATTAAAACAATTTCACGACTATCTTAACAATATGCATAACAACATCAAGTTCACTTTGGAAACTGAAGAAAACAAGTGTATTAATTTCCTGGATCTAACGATTCGGAATGAAAATTATGAACACAAGTTTAAAGTCTTTAGAAAACCAACACAAACGGACCACACAATCCATAACGACTCACATCATCCACAACAACATAAGATTGCGGCATACCTGCACATAATCAACAGACTGAATACGATACCAATGAACCAAGAAGACTACATAGAGGAACTGAATACTATTAAACAGATCGCTAGGGCCAACGGGTTTCAACCGGCAAGGATGGACTTATTGAACAGAAAACATAAAAACAAGAAACTTAACGAACAGTATACTTCCCTGATAGCCAAAGACGACAAAGACATCAAATACGTTACATTTGACTACGACAGAAATACAGCGAACATCATCAGGAAAGTACTGAAAAATCATGGTATACAGGCAGCATTTAAAACTAGCAACAAAATAGGACAAAGACTAAACCCACCAAGAATGACTTCTCAAGATACGGGAGTTTATAGACTATCATGTGACGACTGTGATGGGTTCTACATAGGCCAAACCGGTAAATCTTTCGCAACTCGGTTTAACCAACATGTGAAAGAAATCGGCAAACCCAAAATAGACTCAAATTACGCACAACACATGACTGACAATAACCATAAATACACAGGCATTAACGAAAATCTGAAAGTGTTGCATAAATGTAAAAAAGGTAGCATGTTGACAACACTGGAAGATTATGAAATTTACAAAAACAGACATAACAAGGACATAATAAATATTCAGGTACAAACTAAAATCAACCACCTGTTCAAAAAAATAATGGAAAACGAAAATAGCACAAGGGGGCGGAGCCAAAATCATACCTGAAAAAGGTATATAAGAACATGGGTAAGGTAAATTCGGGTTCAAAGTAGTACAGGCTGATGAAGAGGATAGTAATCTTCGAAATTAATCCCGTTAAAAATAAAAAGAATAATTATATTATAAAAATTTTTTAGAAAAATTTTTTCTTTTTAGAAAGAATTTAGTTAAAAAATTAATATAAAAATTTTTTATTATCACATTAAAGAAAGTTTTACTTCTTTGCTGTAAATAATTTTTAATTTTTATATATAAAACTAAAGTATTGAATTCTTTGTTTTTATTAAAACAAGGTTTCCTTATTTCGTTTTATTAAAATTAAAAAAAGAATAATGCGTATTAACAACAAATAAAGGAAACAAAGCATTGGTGGGAAACCAGTTAACAGCAGAATTATAGTGGCAAGGTTCCATTCAAAAATAAGAACTATCATTCAGTGATATGCCCCAACAGAAGATGCAGAAGATACAACAAAACATGAGTTCTACGAGCAGTTACAAGCCACAGTAGCAAGAACGCACAGAAATGACGTCAAAATCATACAAGGAGATTTCAATGCAAAAATTGGTGCATACAACATCAACCTAACCACTATCATGGGAAGAAATGCATTGGACTCTGTGCGAAATAACAATGGAGAAAGACTTGTCGACTTCTGTAGCACAAATCAATTGTTCATAGGCGGCAGTAGGTTTCCACACAAAAATATACATAAATACACATGGACATCACCGGATGGCAGAACTAAAAATCAGATAGATCACGTAATGATCAATAAGAAATTCCTCACATCACTACAAGATGTAAGAACAATGAGGGGCGCAGATGTACACAGCGATCATCAACTGGTAATAGCACAATTCAAGATCAAGCCAGCAGCTGTAAAACATTCGAAGACAAATAGAAGGAAATTTAACACAAATAGATTGAGAGACATTGAAACAAGAAACACTTTCAATGAAACGCTCCAACTCAATCTCCAGTCTGAAGCCACCCGTATAAAATAAAGATGGAACCAAGCAGAAGAAGCCTACATCAAGACTGCCACGGACGTACTCGGCTACAGAGAATACAAAAGGAAACCTTGGATCAGTGATGATACATGGCAGAAAGTTGAGGAACGCCGTCAATTTAAGTTGCAAATGTGCCAACATAACACGGAAGAGGTGAAACGTAGATACGAAGAAACAGCGCGTCAAGTAAAGAAAATGGCAAGGAATGATCGAAGGAAATATACAGAAAGCATTCTCAAAGCTGCTGAAGCGGCAGCAGCAATCCAAAATATGCGAGCACTACACCAGTGTGTAAGAAAGGTCACTGGTAAAATAACAAATATACCACCTATAAGGGACGCTAAAGGTCAAGTACTAACAACAGATGAAGCACAGTTAAAGATATGGAAGGAATATTTCGAAGAAGACGTCGTCGCCGACCCCTTTTTTTTTAATGAAAATCTCCAGTCATTAATTGACATCAATAACGAAACTAGCAACACCCAACCACCAACGGAACGGGAAGTTAAAGATGTCATTAATAGACTGAAGAACAATAAGGCCGCTGGAACAGACAATATAACCGCCGAAATATTCAAAGGAGATTCATCTACAACTGCAAGCATATTAACACCAATAATCCAAGAAATCTGGAATTCTGGGAGAATCCCACTGAAATGGAAAGAAGGCTTGATAATTACGATACCCAAGAAAGGTGACCTAAGAGAATGTAGGAACTGACGAGGTATCTCCCTCCTCAACACAACAATAAAAATACTCGCAATGATCATCCTTGACAGAATCTCACCTACGATCAATGCAAAATAAGGAAACAAACAAGCTGGATTTAGACCAGGAAGAAGTTGCACTGATCACATCAACACAATCCGTATCATCACTGAGCAATCCAATGAATGGAATTCACCATTGTATATGCTCTTCATCGATTTCGAACGCGCATTCGATACGATAAACAGGAACGCAATATGGCAGACACTTTGTGAAATGGGCATCTCAAAGAAATTAATTGAACTCATACAAGAAATGTATCGGGATACTGGAAACCGAATCCAATACAAAGGCAAACAAAGTGAAACATACTACAACACTCGAGGAGTAAGGCAAGGTTGCGTACTCTCACCAATGCTGTTCCTAATCGTATTAGATAGTGTAATGCGGAAACTAGATAACAAGTCCCCTAATGGCATTCAATGGGGGTTAACTGGTAAACTCAATGATTTGGACTATGCAGATGACATATGCTTGCTCTCACACAAACACTCCGACATGCAGCAGAAAGTGCAACAGCTATCAGATCTAGCTAATGAAGTTAGTCTCAAAATTAATATCAAGAAAACGAAGGCGATGAGACTCAACACAAATATAACCACACCGATACACATCAACAATATACAAATTAAAGATGTAAATGAATTCGTATAGCTTGGTTGCACAGCAACGAAAACAGGTGGAACAAAAGAAGACAAACACAAACGTATAAATAAAGCCAGATATACATTCAACATGTTACACAAAGTCTGGAATACTTCTGTCCTGTCGCGCAAGACCAAGCTACGAATGTTCAACTCATGTGTGAAATCGGTACTTCTGTATGGGTGTGAGACATGGAAGCATACAGGAAAAATCATACAGAAACTACAGGTATTCGTAAACAAACGCCTTCGACGAATACTTAAGTGCTTCTGGCCTAACACGATCAGTAACATCAATCTGCATATAACAACATGTCAGTCAAACATTGAGACCGAAATAAAGCGACGAAAATGGAGATGGATTGGCCATACACTGAGGAAGGCATCAAGTGATAACGAGGATATCATTAGACTGGAATCCACAAGGAAAAAGAAAGGTTGGAAGGCCAGCAATGACATGGAAGAGAACGATGCTAGCAGAGGCAAAACACCTGGGAAAATCATGGGCAGAAATAAAAGCAATAGCTCCAAATAGAGTAAGATGGTTCAGAATAGTGGACGCCCTATGCTCCTAAATTAGAGATAAAGGAAAAAAAATAAAAATAAAAAAAAATAAATATATTATATTATATAAAAGACTTTGTATTTAAAAAGCTAATTTTTTTTATTATTGAAATTAACAAAATTAAATGTGTACATAAAAATTACGCCTATATGGTACATAATTGTAACGCATAAGCGAATCGTGAATGTTACGCTTTTACGTAAACATTACGAAGTATTTTATTTACACGAAAACAGATATAAAGGTGTTCGTAAATTAGTTTCAATTGTCTCATGACAAATGTTTCATTTACGTAACATAAAGTGTACTGTTTTAGTGTTACGTTTACGTTTACGAATAGTTCTGTATTGCAATGTATTCGTAAACTGTACGTAAACGTAACGCCTGGCCAAAAGGAATATTGACCATTTTATCGCGTATAGGGCAATTTTTTGGTTTTAGCTTTTGACGCAAAATGCGACACCGTAAGGGACAGATATTGAAATGACATTTTTTTGTATGGGAAACCATGTTGGAAATTATTTTTAATAATTTTATTGTTATATAGATTTTTACTCGCAGAAATTAAAAAAAAAATTGTCATTGCTTCTTCATATAAGGTAAAAAACAATATTTATTATTAATTGTCATTGCTTCTTCATATTAGGTAAAAAACAATATTTATTATTTATTGTCTTATATTTTTTCTAACTCTTTTAATATTTTTAGGTGCATTCTGTACTCTTGATATATACTTGTTTTACTATGTCTAATAAAAGGACCTAAAATAAAACGCTGAGTTGGTTACCCTTACTTTATAAAATTTATATTTGATATTGTATATAAATAGATTACATTCATTAACTTTTAAAGATTTTTATTTAAAAAAACTAATTTTTTTATTATGTATTGGAAATAATTAGATTAAATGTGTACGTAAAAATTACGCCTAGATGGTACATAATTGTAACGCATAAGCGAGTCGTAAATATTACGCTTTTACGTAAACATTACGAAGACTTTTATCTACACGATTTAATTAGTAAATAAGGAAATTAGTTTCAATTCTCTAATAAAAAATGTTTCATTTACGCAACATAAAGTGTACTGTTTTAGTGTAACGTTTACGAATAGTTTAGTATTGCAAAGTATTCGTAAACGTAACGCCGTGCCAAAAGGATGTTCATCGGAAGAACTAATTGAAAAGTTGCCCTAATTGTTCAAACCCCTAATGGTGCGTACATGTACGTGATCAAAAAAATGATTCGCGAATCAAGGGGAAATTTGTATATTTTTCATACGAAAACTATATAAATTTCCCCTCCTGAGTTGAAATAATTTTGTACGGGTGGCTTCAGACTGGAGATTGAGTTGGAGCGTTTCATTGAAAGTGTTTCTTGTTTCAATGTCTCTCAATCTATTTGTGTTAAATTTCCTTCTATTTGTCTTCGAATGTTTTACAGCTGCTGGCTTGATCTTGAATTGTGCTATTACCAGTTGATGATCGCTGTGTACATCTGCGCCCCTCATTGTTCTTACATCTTGTAGTGATGTGAGGAATTTCTTATTGATCATTACGTGATCTATCTGATTTTTAGTTCTGCCATCCGGTGATGTCCATGTGTATTTATGTATATTTTTGTGTGGAAACCTACTGCCGCCTATGAACAATTGATTTGTGCTACAGAAGTCGACAAGTCTTTCTCCATTGTTATTTCGCACAGAGTCCAATGCATTTCTTCCCATGATAGTGGTTAGGTTGATGTTGTCTGCACCAATTTTTAATTTTAAAATCGTTTTTCATTTTGTTTATATTTCAACTAAAATCAGTTTCTATTAAAACCGTTTTATGTTTGATTAATTTATGTTTCAACTCTATTTTGTACCGACTCTTTAAATTTGATTTGTATTGTATGTTAATTTAAAATCTTGTGTATTAAAATCTTATCTATATACATATTGCTGTATATAATATATATAAATATTTATATATATAGATATATATATATATATATATATATATATATATATATATATATATATATATATATATATATATATATATATATATAAATATATATATATATATATATATATATATATATATATATATATATATATATATATATATATATATATATATATATATATTTATATATATATATATATAAAGATATATATTTATATATTTATATATATATATATATATATATATATATATATATATATATATATATATATATATATATATATATATATGTATATATATATATATATATATATATATATATATATATATATATATATATATATATATATATATATATATATATATAATCGCACAAATATTTCGTATACCACAGCCAAGAACGATACATAATTAATAATTACATTTGTTTCATAAGTCAAGTAAAATAGGTAATAATTTTGAGCAAAAGGTTTTGTTACTAACTTCATCCAGTGATGAAATTTTTTAATCACGTACATGTACGCACCATAACTGTTGGTTGGGAATAATGCGAAATAGTGGTTTGTTGGGCAGTAACAAACCAATTTTCGACATCATCATGTAAATATTTATTAAACGCGTCTCTTTTCCATATAAATATTTAAAATTAAAATTTTAAAGTAAAATTAATTTGCTATAATTAAATATTAGTTATAATTTTATATAAAATTTTACACAGTTAAGTTATGGTTTTGAAAAATGGTCTATTTATCGTGGCATAAGTAAAACGTATATCTTATTTTAAGAAGGTTACATGTGAACATTATTAATCAAAATAATCACATTTTTCTGTGTTGTATGGACATTTCGTATTCTTTATTGTCGTGCTCGCCATATTGGTATTCGTGTGTACAAGAGTAAAAAAATATCTTTTGGGAATTTTTCTTGAATTAGTTTTCTAATAATTGCTCCATAATAATAAAATTGCGATATTAGTTTAACACGACTTAAATTTAAAGTGAACAATTAATTTCTAGAAAAAACGTAAATCTTGTTTCTTTTTTTATTTTTGATTTTGTGGTGTGTGCTACGCTCACCACTTAAGAAGTGTATTGTATCCTTTGTATGTGTGTGTGTGTCCATCGATTTCCTTAAATTTTATGTTTCTTTTGAATTTTTTTCAGGCAGAATGACTGATTCTTTGAAATTTGGGCCGGAATGGCTACGTAATATGTCAGCTGATGTCACGACATCGTCGGCAACAACAACAACAATAAACAACAGTTCAGGGATGCGATATCCATTGGCAGAATTTCGTTATGGAAGGGAGGAGATGCTGTCTCTTTTCGATAAAAATAATGTTCGTGTGCCCGATATTTTACCCAATTTTAAAAAATTGTTTATAGACAAAGTACAATGTCCACTTGCATTGACACCAAACACAGAGGATGATCTGAGATTGTGGACGAGGCCGGTTGGTTTAACAAGCGGGGGAGGTGCTGGTGGTATATCGACACGTGGTAGCTCACGCGGTAGTTCAGTTGACCGAGGTAGGGGACGCGGACGGGGCACCTTTCACCCTAGTATAACGCATCAAAGATCTACGTCCCTATTCGATGAAGAAAGCCGGGGGGCTGGTACGGTTCGGTCGTCTGAACGTACATGGCCGGACAGAAATGGCAGTGGAGCTCCAATCAATAACAATGCACTGGTTAACGAGATAGTGGATTGGTCATCGGGTGGAGGTGGCATAGGGGGTGCATCAATATCATCGCCAAGAAAAGAATTTTCGGGTCATACTCGATTGACAAATGATAATTGGAGACGAACTCGACTTGACGACGATATGATTACGACTGATGGTTGGCGGAGTGCATCTTCAACGTCCCTTACGAGACAAACCAGTGAAAAATGGGGACGATCAACAAGTTGGCGAGAGGAGGAGTCATCACAAAGCTTCGAAAAGTCGTCCCAGGGCGATAAATCAAAAGAATATTCAGAAGAATTGAACGACGACCTACCAGAATGGGCTACTGAAGATCCACATGAAGGTGGAGGAAGTTTTGATTCTACGGGCGCATTCCATGGATCCGACGATGAACTTCAAATTCAACGTCATATACAGAAAATGTATCGGGACGAACGTCATCGGGAGCATCTTCTAGATAAAGAGAGTACTGGAGAGGACCACACGGAGCTAGGAGACATGAATAGTACTACAGAAACGATTAATAACAAACCCGACGACAGTGTCATTCCAATGGCCTCCGAATTATCAACTGAAAAATCCAGTATTTTGAATCATTCAACCAATAGCGTGGATCGAATGCAAAAAGTTGCCGACGATATGGTCGAGAAGTTAATTATGGACGACGAATCAAACAATAGCATGCCATCTATAAATGTGATGCAAGTGGTCGAGGATGATTTAAAGAAAATTATTATGACTGATGACCTTAATCGCGGAATGCCCGGAATGAATGATTGTAAATCTACGATTCAACAGAACCATGAGGCGATGCGACGTGGACCAAACCCATCTAAAATACTAAAATCTGACGAAAATGCTAATGTAGCTTCTCAAATGTCATCTATTTTACCTCTGCCTCATATACCGCCACCTGTTGCTGTAATTGGTAGTGATTTATGGTTTTATCATGATCCTCAAGGAAATATACAAGGAGCGTTCACCGCAACAGAAATGGCAGAGTGGTATCGCGCGGGATATTTTGATGAAAATTTATATTTACGGAGACAATGTGATGCCCGATTTTCATCTCTTGGCGAATTGGTCGAAATGTGCAATGGAGCAATACCATTTTTGGCTTCGCATCTGCTACCACCGGTCGGTTTTCCAATTGTGCATACAAAGGTTGATCCATTACCGTCACAGCAACAACCACCTGATCCATCTCATAATCGACATTCTCCCAGTATTGTCACCCCAACTAAATTACCTGGCAATATGATGGATATTAACTATTTACTCCAGAAGCAGCAGTTTATAATGCGCCATCAACAACATGCAGTCGCCACCAATCATTTAGTACAAAATTTAAATATGGAACCATGGAATTTATTGCCATCCGATCAGCGAAATAAAATGCTTGAACAGATGTCTGTTTCACAAATTTCGACTCAATATCATCCAGATCCATTGTTACAACAGCACCAACAACGACAAAAACAGCAGTCCCAAAATATGCCTCCTCAATTAAAATCTGTCAGCGGTGTCGGAAAACCACAACATTTTGTTCAGTTTGATCATCCAGCGACTGGAACAAATGATTCAATCCATCAATACATCATGTCTCAACCTCAATTGTTACAGCGATCCACATCAGTTCCCGGCCAACCCCAAAATGAAATGCTGATAGAAAATGATCCGATCAATAATTTAATTATGCAATTATCTATTCAAAAAAACGGTAACGACAGTGTGTCTACTTCAATGCCTCCTTCATCAAATCAAGATGATAATAGAACACCATCACCTTGGTTGGAAAGCAGCACTGGGCGTTTGAATCCCATAATTGGTGGTGGTAGTGGTAAAATTAATATGTTACAACAAGTTCAACAATCTCAGAAATCCCATGCTATCAGTAATATGCTGATCAGTAACATGGATTTGGAATCGCAAAATATGCATCAGAGTCCGCCACAGCCTAATCATCCACACGATCTTCAGCATTCAACATGGAATAATGGTCCAAGCGTGGCGACTTGCTCTTCAGTTGCCAATACAAACACTAGTATTTGGGAACGACTTCCAGATGGTGGTGGAAATTCTATGCTCCATCAATCAGGAGGCACCAAATCAATGCAGCAGCATATGGATAAGAATTCCATGTCAAGTGGAATCGCCGAAGGACAAAATGTATTTGGAACTACTACAAACAATATTAAAAATGCAGAATCTGAATCGTATCACCATCATCACCAAAGTCACCTATCAAATTTATCGTTGACTGATAATCATAATACACCTGCAATGCCACAAGAAATCGAAGATGTTAATGATTTTGCTAAACTTGATTTTAGTAAATTTGGTAGCAAAAAAGATGAAAAACTAAAAAAAACTGCAGAATCAACCACTTCACAACTCAGCAAGAAAGATTATAAAAAATCCACATCGAATGACGATTTTATCGTCGAAAAAGGTAAAAAATCAAAAAAAGATAAAACCGTCAATAATCTACTAGTGACGAATAATGAAGATATCTTAATAAATAATGGCGTAACACCTAATGCCAATACCAATAATAAAATCAATAATTCGAAAAAAATAGTAACGAACGACAAAATAGCTGCGACCACTTTGAACAGTAAAAACAATAATTCGAATGATAGTGGTCCAAATAATTCAAATTCGATAACGAAATCGGTTGCTCCATGGTCATTTGCTACGATTCCCGCTGAAACTTCTCAATCTCCGTCCTTAGCGGAAATTCAAAAATCTGAAATGGAGCGGCGTACAGAACAATATCGATACGAGCAAATATTAAGAGAACAACAACAACAAACAATGATCAGCCTAGCTAAATCAAATACAAATGCAACATTTATGTGGAGTGGTCGTAATGTGGTTCCGAAAAACATCAAAAGTCTAGCCGAAATTCAAGCCGAAGAGCACGCTAAACAACAGGAACAGTACAACAATAGTTCAAATGTTCAATCAACGGTGTCCTCGGTATTAAATCCCGGAAATGGTGGCTCCAACCCAATAATTTATAGCCGAAGTATTACTAGCTTAAATTTAAATAGTAGTAAAATAAATAAAAATGATGAAAGTGGTAAACTTACATTTTCGGCGCTTCTAAATAATAATAATTGGTCGGTAACCCCTAATAATTGGGTTTCCCGTAGTAACACTACAAACAATGTATCCGAAATGAGTAAATTTGTACTCAATTCTTCGCCGTCGCAAGGTATATGGGAGGAACAAACTACCAAAAAATCAAAACAAAATGTAACAAACTCAACAGCAAATAATTTAATACCATCAAATCAAAATATGCCACAAATACAACACCATAGTCAACAATCTCAACAGGCTAAACTAATTTTACAAAAAAGTCAAACCGTTGCTAATATGCCACAAACCACTACAAAATCACTTCAAAATAATAGTTTATACAGTTTAGGTGGCGGGGGCGATGGACACGGTGTTTTACATAATAAAAATATATATGGTAATGGCAATCAAACCGGTATTAAATCATCTGATAATGATGTTTCATCAAAAATTCCATCTTCTTCAGTCCAGTCTAAAAAAGACACCAATAATAAAAAAGATGTACTGACACTCAGCGGCGCTGGTGGCAACTCTAATGAATTTATTAATTGGTGCATTAAAACTCTATCGAATTTAACTAATACGGTGGATGGTAAGATTTCGTCCTTGCATATTCTCCTATCTATCTACCAATAATTTTGTTTTATTTTGCATTTTAGTTCCAACATTTGCAACATTTTTACAAGATATTGAATCACCATACGAAGTAAAGGATTACATAAAAGGATATTTAGGTAAAGTTGTTAAGTAAATATTTATATAACTTTTTTTTTAAATATATATATATATATATATATATATAATATATATATATATATATATATATATATATATATATATATATTATATATATATAGGCACTAATTCCAATCATTTGGGGCCATTTGGCCCGTTACATATCCTTATTAGTCTATTTTATTAAAGAAAATAGATAATAAATTTAATCAAACAGATAGGTTCTAATTATATTTTTGTTCTTGATTCGTACAGAAAAATCAAAGAATTTCTACCCCATACGTAGTTTTCGTCATAATCGACAAACAGTTAAGGGGTCTCATGTATCGGGAATCTTTCCTCCCCAAATGTGGTCTCTACTTCTAAAATTAATAGCGTCTGTGTTTAAGCAATGTTCAAATACATATTGTTTCCGTAGATCTGCCATTCAGTCAAAGTTTCAATCCCGTTATTTGTGATTTGTGAGATATATTCACATACGGAATCCCCAGTTTTTTCAAGCTTCAGCGTGGCATGTATGAATTCCTCGTATTTTTGCAGTGATTAATTGATGATTTTTATCTTTTTTTATATATTCTTATTAGAAGAAAATTTATTTATTCTTTTTTTAATTTTAATAAAACGAAATAAGGAACCTTGTTTTAATAAAAACAACGAATTCAATACTTCCTGTTTTAAATATAAAAATAAAAATTATTTCAGAAAAAAAGTAAAACTTTCTTTAATGTGATAATAACAATTTTTATTTCAAATTCTTTATT